>JANHGC010003533.1:64442-82182 GCA_027560395.1 Boaedon fuliginosus
AGCCACTGAGAGTCCCTTGGTTTTATACCCTCTGTTGGGCTTTGAACCTGCCCCCTGTACCTGTGGCAAGAAATGTAACCTGATTGGTTGCTGTCAGAGGTCATAGCTAGCAATGTAGGCTGTCTGTATGCCAAGCTTGGTTGAAACTTGGTGGGTGATACAATGAAAGGCTTTGGGCTATTCCTATTCTGGTTTTATTTGGGTCTGAGGGGTAATCTCATTATGTCCTGAGGAAGGTATCTTTGTTATGCAGAATAGACAGGCTCAGGCCTTTAATGGCTCATTGAATAACTCTTCCTGAAGGAGGTGAACAAAGGTGGGGGCTGAGTTTCTGCCCAAGTTTCTACTTATAGTGTCTCTTCTCTGGGGGAGGGGTGGGTTATAACTTCCTCCAATTCTATGCATGAATCGAAACAAGTGGAACAGGTGTGTGTTTGGGTTCAGGCATGGCCCATCAGAAGCCAATATAATTCCCTACTCTACATATGAGAGAGAGGGGGAGGGGAGAGAGAGAGAGAAAGAGAGAGAGAGAGAGATGAATTGGGTAAGGCCCTTTATTTGCCCTTCCAGGCAAGATCTATATATTTTAATGAGGATGACAAGATCTATATACTGTTTTGAAAGACTGAAACACCTTTCAGGAGCACTGATGGAAGCAGTGAGGCTGAGTTCTAATACTGTAGAGATAACCTGCCATATCATTCTCTGGGGAAATGCAGGTCCTTATCTCAGCTCATAGCAGGGAACAGGGAAATTGCCTGGTCCCAAAACCCAATTACTAATCAGGAATCTGGACTAATGTTACAGAGCAGCCAAATAACTAAATTAGATCTTGTGGTTTGAGACTTTGACATCTTCTGTTAGCTGAAGCAAAATATTCCTGATGGCAGCAAAACCAGTTATGTTTGCACAGGACACTGGATTACAAACAAACCAATTACCTTCTAGCCTAGCATGTTGTATGAACACATCCTGTGTGGTTAGTTTATGGTTCATTGCATTGTACAATCCTCCCCCCAGTCCCCCCAAGAAACATCCTGAGTCAACTGAGACAAGTGTGGTTAAATTAACAAGATAAATGTGGTGTGAACACATTCCTTGCCTGGATACATCACAACATACACAATGCAGGTCCTTGAGAAGCTAGCAGCTCCTCCAGTTGCCAAGCAACACCCAAGCAGACACTCGGGTCTTTCTCTGGTTGATCCAGTTAATATATTTTTAAGGCAGAAGAAAAGTTAATCATTGGCTTGGTCTCTGTTAATATCTAGTGCTTCCACAGTCCCAGTAAGGGTCCCCATGCCCTGTTTTTTTCATCAGCCCTTTGAAGTCTGAGGAGTTGTATTTGGCTAGTTCCTTCTTAGCAGATAAATGTTCATACACTAAGGTTGAATATAGGTTAATGGTGGGTGTTGTTGAGGATTTTGTTATTGCTACCGAGATGTTTGTATATGATAATTTAAAAAAATATTGTGCAGTTCTTTCTCAGTGCCTGCATAAACCCCAATACATATTAATATAAAGTTTTTGAAACTGAAAATAACTCTAGCATAATTATATGCTATAGACTAGAGTTTGAAAAATTAGTCACAAGAAGGTTGAAAATAACAAAGATACCTGCTGATTGCCTAAATATTAATGTTGCATGTTGGACAATGGTTTTTGTCATTTCCAGATCCTGGGCATCTGACATATATTAATATATTGCCCAAACTGCTCTCAGCCTCTTTTTATGCAGAAGTCCAGCTTTGGAGCTAATTCAGTTCATTGTGATGTTGAGTCATTTGGACATGTATAGTTTTGCCACTTGAAGCTGCAATTCAATACTGATCTCATAAGAGTAGGGATGGTTCCATCCAAGGGGGTGGGGTTCTGAATAGATCTCCATGTAGCTGAACAGTAAGATGTTTGGTGCCTGCTTAAACAATTTTATTCAAAGCATTTCTACCCTTTCTCAATTCTTGATGTTGAGGATAAAATGATGAGGATCGTTGTCATGAAAAGTATAGGTTCCAGAAATTTGAGATAATTTCAAGCTGTCTCTCCAGAACAGACTCATGCATGTTTATCTCCAGGGAGAAAGGAGTTGAAGTCCACAAGTCTTACAGCAGACCCATCTTATTCTTAACTTTAGCCAGCCAAAAAATTTGGGCCTAGTCTGAGATTAGAGATATACCATTCACTTTTTGTAAAGAGGAATGTGATTTTATGAAGCATGTATCTGACAGTATTAAATAGCCCAAATAGTCTTTCCAGCAGGAAATAGAGCAGTTACTTGAACATAGGTTTTATTTCAGTTTGGCCCTTACAGGCATCGCTTTAAGGCCTCACTTCGGAAAGCACAGCAGGCCCAGCTGCATATTTTATTTTTATGGTTGCCATAAAACATTCCTCGTGAAGATTCCCTTGCTTTCCCACACCTAAATCTCTTTAGAAATTGGCAACGGCATCTAAAAACCCAGTTCCACCAAAATTATATCCTTTTATGCCTGACTGAGAACAAAAGGAGACCTTTACTGAATTAATTTCTACCTGGTTTTTGAAACCAAGGATCCTCAAAACTGCACATGTAAAACTACAATACAATTGAAGATAATATCAAATACTACCGTTAATGATTTATACATAGCTTGAGGTAGGACATGTCCATGTCCTCCTCCAAATCTTTTTATTATTGAAGAGAGCCTGGACTTAAGTCTCAGGAAAGTTGCTTAGATAACAGCTGTTCCATCTTTGTTGCTTGTCTTTTATTTGGCTTAATTCTCTGATCCTTTCTGTGATCCAGGTGCATTGGTGGTAGGTAACGGGGATAAAAACCTACAAGGTGGTGGGCATGTCAAGCCATGGCCCATTTATACACCAGGGAACTTTGATGCTTGTAAATAAGGGGAAGTCCTGGGACTATACTGCCATGCCCATCATTGCATCCCAGGATGCCACTGCTCTTATTTATCTAGGAAAATAACCTAAAATTGTCTAAGATTTTTTTTATGGAGACTTAAGGAACATAAGATCTCCATCAAGCAAGGTTCATCCCCAAGAGCAGGGCTATCAAACTCCCGGATGCGTCATGCACTGGCCCCTTCTATGCCTGGTTTAACGAAGGGGAAAAAAGTCCTGATACGTCACATGACACTGCTGTGATGACGTGAGTTTGACACCCCTGTCCAAGAAGTTTGCACTGAATGAAATGAAATATTCTTGGCAAGTCCCCAGAATGGTTGTCAAGAAATGAAGGGCTGCCTGGAGGATGCTGGAAGTTGAAGTCACCCCTGGTCTACACTGTGTGCACAATTATTAGGAAAGTGAATATTTTGACCATATCATCATTTTTATGCATATTTTTCACCTCCAAGCCGTACAACCTTGAATGCTTAGTGGATATAAGCATATCAGTTGATGTGTATTTGTGTAACGAGGAGGGTGTGGCCTAAGGAGATAAAAACCCTATATCAAGGTGTGCATAATTATTAGGCAGCTTCTTTTCCTCAGGCAAAATGGGACAAAAAAGAGATTTAACTGATTCTGAACAGTCAAAAATTGTACAAAGTCTTTCAGAGGGATGCAGCACTCTTGAAATTGCTCAGATATTGGGGTGTGATTACAGAACTACAAAATCACTCTTGAAATTTGCAATAGTAGCCAATATTTGTAGCTCAGGCATAGGATGAAGGTTTGTTCTCATTCTATGAATCCTTGGACCTCAACACTCGTCTCCTAATCATGTCTAATGAATCATGAGATTGCTTAGCTCTTGAAACTGGACAAGATTGACTAGGTTCCTTTCTAGGGATGTGCAGATAGGGTCTAGGATAACTTTCTGCGTCCAACTTGCCACAGGACAACTTGCCACGAGACAATTCAACACTATATTAATCATTTCATTTAGGTACTTTTATTGTAGGTGACCATGTTTTTGACAAAGTTATTTTAATTATTGTATTTCTGTATTGACTTTATTTTATTATTGTTGGCCACTGTTCCAAAATTAATTTGATTTTTTGTACTTGTTGAATTGTCCTGCAGCGAATTCTCCTATGTCGAGTTGGCTGTGGTGACTTGTGCCATTCTGGTGGAGATACACTTATAATTGCATCAACTTAAATTACCATCTCCAAATGAAACGAATAATTGATATGGCAGCCTTCTGCTTTGAGTTTAGCCATATTGAAAAACCAATTCTATTCCATCCATATGCAACGTTTGAAGTAATTGCATTATTATTAATATGTTGCATATTTAACATATGAAATATTTAACACTCATGCACAAAGAGAACAAAATTAGAATTGAAGGGAACTGCAGAACTAGTTCAAAATGTGCACAAGAGGTTTAAATGGCCTTAATGTCCTATTGTCCTTGGCATAGGGCCTGGTTACTTGAGAGACCACCTGTCTCCCCTAGAATCTGTCTGACCAATTTGATCTGGCAGTTTTCGCATCTTCTGAGTGCCTTTGAATAAACAATGTCATCTACCCGGTCCCTGGAAGCAAACCTTCCTTGTTCCAGCATCTGCCCTCTGGAATGGGATCCTCCCTCTACCCGGATATCTGAGTTTCACTCACCCTCCTATTGCTTAGAAGGAGCCTGAAGACCTGGGTGTTTTCCCAGGCCGTGGTGAGGGTGACCAAGGGTTCCTTTAGGTGGTATAGATTTATCTGTTTGCTGTCTTTTATTCCTTGTTCTTGTCAACTATTATATTCTTTTATTATTTTTAATACTGTTTATTTGTAAGCCATCCTTCCTAAATTGTTAGGAGTTGAGAAATATCTGTGGAGATTCTCAGTCATCCAAGTCATGGTTTTCCCAAAGGTGCTTTTTCAAGAGGCAATTGAACTTTCAGGTTTTCCTTAGAGTGAAAAGTCTTCCAAGGAAAACCAGGAAGTCCAGTTGCCTCTTGAAAAAGCACATTTGGGATAGGAGTTGAGCAGTTTACACATTTAATGAATAAATAACTGTAATTTGGGGAAGACATATCTTTAAGCAGACCCAACTTGCAGTGCATTAAATCAGGAGATTTGTAATTTGTAACTGCAGTGATTAGTCCAGATAGTTGCTAGGAGCCAACACTGACTCGGAAGGCACCAACACAACAAACGAACAAATCAGAAGATGGAGAATAGTTTACCCAAGGCTGCAATATGCTTTGCAGCCTTTTCTCTAGTATAAAAATGTTCCTTTAGTATAAAAAAGTTAAAAAGCAAAGCATTTTCTATGTTCAATGAATGTTGGATTGATTGGTTTACTTTTTAAGAAATAGTAATAACCTAGTGCATTTTAAGGTAAACATCAGCTAAAGAACTGCAGCTGTGATTTCACATTGTTGAGTATATGATAATTATTAAACCTATATGCTGCTGAACAATCAATGACTCTGGGTGGCTCATAACAAATGGAAGGAAGGAAGGAAGGAAGGAAGGAAGGAAGGAAGGAAGGAAGGAAGGAAGGAAGGAAGGAAGGAAAGTAAGACCTTGTGATTTAGTTCTAAGTAAGGATGGGTTTTGAAAAAAAGTCTATTTAAACTAATTTTACTAACTTCTGCTCTTGGAATAAAGTTAAACAGTGATACACTGAAGTAACAAATGACCTTAATCATGACAGTTTTTTGCCCTTCCATGAACTTCCTGTGTTTTCTTCCAACCCAAGATCAGTTCTTGTAGTATATCTGAGTAGGATTACTAGATGATTAGTGTATTAAGACAGTTTTTGAATACTTTCAAGTAGTATAGCCTTCTGAAGTCTCATGAAAATCTGTCAATTATGGAAGGCCTACAGATACAGATGGATATCACCACTGAATGTATTTTTATCTCAAATGGTTATTTATAACATTTTTTATTTATATTCTGCACTGATCCAGTGTATTCTTCTTCTAATTATGCACTGTTTAGAGTCATTCCAACTGAGCAATATATAACAACAACAATAACAAATATGTAATGTAACACTACCTGGAAATTACTGGAAAGCTGGGGAAGAATGACACACTTGTCTTCTCTGTTTCCAAAGGATAAGGGTAGGGAAGGGTAGAGATGTTACAGATCTCCAGATATCGCTGAATTACAATGCTCAGAACTCTTTTTCTTTGTATATACTAAATGGCAATTGACGTTTGAGAGGCAGTTTGATGCAATGGTTAAGACACCAGGCTAGAAACTGGGAGATTGTGAATTCTTGTCCTGCCTTAGGAATTACTAAAAGCAGAGGCCAGTCACTCTCTCAGCCTTAGGAAGGAAGCAAGGACAAACCAGTCCTGAACGTATTGCCCAGAGGACTGCACAGGCTTGTCAAGGCAGTTGTGTGGAGACACACTAAAATTCTTTGCAGATTAAATAATAGCACTTTAATATCCTATGAAAGGGACCGTGTACTTTTGTGAATTGGTTGCTGCTTGTAACTCAGCCTAAATAAACTCAGCTTTATTTTCGTCTATGGTGATTCACTAACGGCCCCTAACTATTCCTCCATTCCACCCCCACAAGTATTTTGGATTCACCTTGATAATGAAATGACTCTAATTAAAAATGGTTGTTTTCCATGTCAAAAGAATCTGATGGTAAAAGGAATCGCAGTTCTACTCCCTAAATCCCAAAGAACAGCGGGCAAATTGTTTGCAGACCTGAGATGAAATAGGAATGACTCACCTGAATTTAGGGGACTGTTTTAATGAAAATAGGCAGCCTGCCAAAAAGTAATAGTATACTTTTGTAAAAACAGTGCCTTTTCCCCTTCTTCACAAAACAGCTTGCGTAGATATATATTGGGGGAGGGTGAATGAAAGGTAGTGCCTCCACTCCATACGTTTGCTTTAAATAGGAATAATTTACTACTTGAAATAGAAAAACAGTGATTGAGATGTTTTGTTACTTTTATTTACAAAGCACAAGTTTGTTTAAGCATTTTCAAAAGAAAACCAAGTTTTGCCTCCTCAGCCAAGTCTTGCTGGTCTTTTTCATCTCTTCATCTGAGTTCAACAATGCCATAAAAGTATTATTTCAAATTTGGACAAAGCTGGATGTTACAGGATGCCAGTGCTGGACTGTATGGTGAATTGGGTAACATGGTGAGAAGAAAGTTTGCAGTTGTTTCTTGGGTGACTTGTGAGGTGTGGGATCTAATACAACATTGTAGCAGAGTTTCCTTCTGGCCCTTAATTGTTACTTCAAAGTTTGGAGCACTGACTTGGAAAGCGATGCCAGGTTCTGGGAAATCTGTGTGAATGATGCTATCTGCATCCTCCAAAACTGTAAACTTGAGTTTTCCTGCAGAATCCTGGTTTTCATTTGTTTCTTTGTTTGTTTGAGTTATTTGTTTTTGCTTCTGACAGTTTGTGAGGATATTCCATGGACCAGCACTTATTTCTGGGTCATAATCATGACCCAATGTGATTGTCACAATGCTGGGAAGAAATTCCATATCTTTATACTGATAGTATGACAACAATAGTAAGGAGACCCCTTTACACAAACTTTCCAATATTGAAGAATATCAAATTATGTGACCCACACAATCATCTCTTTTTGATTGTGCAGGTCACATTTTTTTTTTATGTTCTTCAACATTATGAACAACGCCTTGAGTTGGAAAGAAAAAAAGACAGTATATAAATCTCATCAATAACTGTTAGAGTTATTATCTAACATATACAGGATGCGCTGCAAGTGACAGAAAAATAGGATCCCAGAGAAGAGTCAACAATAAATGCATCTCAAGAGAAAACAAATCTAATTCATCTCACTGAAATATTACCTACACGGTACATACTATCGGTACTTTTGTCTTAAAGAAAGTCAAGATGTGTGTTGCGTTTGCAATATTTCTTGCTCCTGGAAGCAAGAAGTACAACCCATGAGTTGTAGCTCAGAGGGAATTGGAATTGTTTCTCAGATGTTGTAAAGTACAAGTATCTAGAGAGCGCATTACCGAAAGCTAATGTGGTCTGGAAGTAATATTCTGCATATTAAGAGCCTATTTTAAATTATTGCAAAGTGCCTGCTGAGGAGGGTGCATTCAGCCCAGGGTTAACGATGTTCCTTGACTTAGAACAAATAGTTCAGATCTGTCTTGCATAACAGCACCAAGTGGAATTGAGGGAATTACAAAAAGAATCATGTATGTTAGGGCAGCTTTGACCCAACAGTTCCAGGGGAATTTTGCCCGGGACAAAAGGAAAAACTCTGCTGCAGCTGTGCTTCATTTAGTTTGAAGAATGTAGGAATTAGGGAAGCACAGAGTTCAGTCTTAAATCCATTTCAAGGGCGCTTTGCAGGTTTTTGTCTTTGATTCAATTCTGCCTGTTATTTTGCAGTTTTCTTGATCCCAGTTGCTCTCCTACACAATGGTCTCTAACATAGGGAGCTTAAAGCTTTGTGCGTACATTTTTTTTTAGTACAACTTTTGAACATGAAGCTACCTGAGCTTTTCTTTTTAAAAAAGAAAACACTGTTAAAAATCTCTCTTTTTTAATGGTTCCAAGTCACATTTGCTAGAATGCTTTTTTGTCCAGTCTTCCTCAAAGCCAAGGAACCTCTCTGGTAAAGCAATACGTGTTATTGTAAGACAGGAAATGATCATTGCCATACACTTGGCAACGCTCATATCATGTATTACAAACATATGTACTGCTTTGGTAAGAGAGGGAGAAAATTAGCTGAATTAGCGTCTTGAGTACTGAGACCGCAAGACACCTCTCAGTCTGACAACATAACAAAAGTGCAAGAACAGACATTGATTATGCAAGCTGCATGTTGACTATCAAAATAAATTTGTGGTCTTGTGAGCACCCGTATCACAGTCTCCCATCCCTTGTTTCTGGAGAGTGTAATCAGCATTGAATTATTGCTAGAGAACTTTGCCATCGTCATTGCCATCTGCAACTAGTAACAATATTGATAAGATTATTTAATAGTTTGTCATATGTATGGGGGATGTCAGTAGGGCTGTAGACCCGAATGGGGACTAGTTAATTACAGGAAGCCCTTGATTTACAACCACAGTTGAGCCCAACATTTCTGTTGATAAGCGAGAGAGTTGTTAAGTGAATTTTGCTCCATTTTATGACTTTCCTTGCCACAGTTGTTAAGGGAATCACTGCAGTTGTTAAATTAGTAACACGGTTGTTACGTGAATCTGGCTTCCTTATTGGTTTTGCTTGTCAGAAGGTCCCAAAAGGGGATCACATGACCCTGGGATAGTGCAGCTGTCATAAATATGAATCAGTTGCCAAGTGGCTGACCATGGGAAGGTGCAATGGTAGTGTGACATAAGTCACATTTTTCAGTGCCATTGTAACTTCAAATTGTCACTAAATGAACTGCTGTAACTTAACGACTGGCCTGTATTCCCCGTCTCTGCTACAACAGGCTCAGGTTTACCACATTTTAGTTTGAGCAAAATCTGTACGTTTGTTTTACATCCCTAGGATGTATTTAGGGTTTAAGATAGGAAAATCAAAAGCTTATACACAAATCCTACTGAATTGAACGGAACCAGTTCCCACATAAATCTTGTCCTTTAACGGAGTGCCATACATGCATTATGTAGCTTTGGGTTAGAAATGTCAACCCAGAATTGAAGGACACCAAATTATCTACTACTTCGTCTCTTTATTAAGTTATTGGGAGGACGAATACGAGGATGTGTCCATGTTCAACTCTTGTCAAAAGTTCTTAAATGTCTTAAAGAGGCAGTGCACTTTTGAGCCTTAAATAATGTCAATTTTCTGTGGAATTGGATCTATCATAAATACTGTAAATAAGCACTCTTAGTTAGTTGGAATGTCCTCTGGGAATCCTCTGATACAGGACATCTGCTGCGTGGGTTCTACTAAGGTTTTCTTTCACATGAGCTTTTCTGTAAATATGCTGCTGGTGTTTGGCATTGGTTTGCAGTTTCTCTCTCTTTCTCACCAGATTCAGTTTCTTTTTCTCTGGGAGGTAGTGTGCCTTTCTGTCAGTAGAAGAGCAACAACATCTCTTGTGCTATCAGCCCAAATAGCATCTGGCTGTGCTATTGTTTAATCTCAAGAGAAAACTCCTCTGATAGATATGGAAAGCTTCTTAGGGTAAGCAGGCAAAATAAATACCTTCATTTTGCAAAGCAGGCATTGAGGTCTCAAGCAAAGCAGGCATGAGAACCAAGAATCTGCCCTCTTGATTCTCTAGGATAATATCATAGTTTTAATGCTGTTCTCCTAGTATCTGTTAATGTCAGCCAGCATTAGCAAACTGCTGCATTTTATGCGATGTTAGAAGAGAATACACCTACCTGATTCCTGAGCTTCTATTATCAAGTTGTACTGGATCGTGTTGTGCCTTCGCGACCTCTCACCATTCACAGATCCCGGAGATCTCCTTGGTTCACTGAGGAGCTCCAAGAGATGAAGCGACTTCGGAGACGTCTAGAGCGCTGCTGGAAGAAGAGGAAAACTGAATCCAACTGAACACTATTAGGAGCTCACACTGAGACCTATTTAGTGGTGATAAAAGCACCAAAGCGTTCATACTATGCCGCTCTTATCGCATCCGCAGACTGTCGTCCATCTGCTCTGTTTAGGGTGACTCATGCTCTCCTGAGACCAGCGGAGGCCGAGGATCCCTTGCAGGGCAGGGCTGAAGAATTTGTTCAGTTTCTGTCAGATAAAGTCGCTTGGATCCGGTCGAACCTCGATTCTGGCTGGACAGGGTCTGTGGAGATGACGGCGGCGGGTCTTAGTCTGGTTGTATGGGATGAGTTTGTTATATTACTTTTTGCTACAAAAGACACATTAGGTTTAATTTTTGAGGAAATATGGTACTAAAATGCACCCGATTGTCTGACAATCTTAAGTGGGGCTTATTTTTGGTATAGGACTTATATTATGAGCATTCTGAGAAATCATGCTAGGGTTTATTTTCCAGTTGGCTCTTATTTTGGGGGAAACATGGTATTAGAGACACAGAATCTGATCCTTTCATCAAAATGACAAAAGTGGTATTGTGCCATTAACTCTCCTCTTTTCTCAAGAAGAATTAAAGCACCCAAGAAGCTTCGTCCTGGATGAGAAGTGAAACATCTTCAAAGAAAAACCAGAAAGTCCAGTAGCCTCTTGAAAAAAAGCACCTTTGGGACAATTATGACTTAGATAATTGAGAATTCCCATAGACACTCTCTACTTTGACTAACAGGCTTGTGGTTTCTTCTTCACATCACAATATTCTTGGCTATTTTTATGGGGATAGTGTTAGGATGTAATTCTTTCCTTATCAGTTGCTTTTCTCCTAGCAAGGAGTGAAAGCTGGGTTGCTTAAATGTTCTGTCATCAGCTGTAACATCTAGCCCAGTTTGGCATACATTATAGTCCAAATACACGTTTAAGACATGACATTGTCCTCTTTGGATTCTTTCAAAAGATGGAAGAGATTCATGAATCAATTCTTCCATTTTGTATTTCCTTTTTTCCTGGACTTGTTTACAGTTCATTGAGCAACAAAAGAGATATTCTCTGACTATGTAATGTTAAAAAAGGATATTGCTCTAGACTTAAGTTTCAACGTGACATCTTCAGTGAGTATCTTTCTTTTATTGCTCAATGTAGCGTAAACAACAATCAAAGAAAAAGGAAACACAACATGGGACAATTGATTGATGAATCTTTTCCATCCTTTGACAGAATCAAAGAAGAGAATGTAATTTCCTCTTTCTCTGTTCTCCTATTCCTCGTTCTCTGCTGTATGTTCCGCAGAAGGCATACACAGCAACTGAAAAGAGATAAAAAAAACCCCTATGGTTAGAATTATTATTCACCAGTGGCAAATGTAGAAAGTTGGTAGAAGATATATTGCCTGAAAGCTAGAAAGAAGTATTAGAAGAACCTGCCTACCTCCAAATAATGAATTAAATAAAATATAGCTGTGTTTCTAGTGCCAGTTGCATCTTCTGTCTGTACAACTTGACAGGATTCAGAAACTTTCTTCATCTTTACAGTGATGCCTAAGAGAATATTCTCACAAAATCCATAAAGGGACTATGGAAATTTAAGGAAACAGTCTGTACTTTGATTTCATTCTGCTGAAGCTCAGAGTATAGTAATATTTTATCATTTGTTCTGCCTATGTTTCCTACATTTACTCCAGGAAGAGATCTAGGAAAAGATGGAAGAGTTTAGTATAATCTATAGTATAAATCTTATGAGAGAGTGCAGAGTCCAGGGGCTAAGGTAAATAGATATAGCTGCAAAGATCTGGATGAACACTAGATGGAAGCAAAGGAAAAAAGATCAAACAATGTCATCTAGATTTTTGCTGTATGAATTCTTTGCTGTATGTATCCAGAGATATTGGTATAAAATTTCAAGGAATAAGAGTGGGTATAATTCCATTTTTCGGATGTCATAATCCATAATTTTTAAAGCTTTTAAAATTTATTATGTGAAACACAAACAGAATAGAAATGGAATGCAAGCAAAATTATTATTTTACAGATAATAAGTTAGAGTCAAATGCCTTTTCCTAAATTTAAAGGAGACCATGATAAAATGAACACTTCATAACTGGCATTTGGTGGTGCCTAATTTTTTAAAAGTGAGATACCAGTTACATATGATTTAATATTTTTACTGGTGTCCCGATTTAAGTCACAATGTTTGACACCTATGGTGCAGTACTCTAGAGAGGATCTGGAGTTTTAAACTAAAGGAAGAATATAGAGGTTTTAATCTCAGTCAATTCCAAGTTTACTATGTCCATTGTTGTACACTGTGTAAGAAGACAGCCATGCTGATCTAAAGTACTCCAAAATCAGGAGGAATATAGTAGTACCTTCTCCAACTAATGAATTGCATGAAAAGGTATAAGTTTTTATGAGCCAAAGCTCACTTTATCAAATGCACAGAGTGGCTAAATGAATATAGGATCTAAATTGGAATGGGAGAAGGGCGTAAAACTGGCTATGCAGATGCAGTTATAAGGTATAAGGTACAATTAACCACTTTCATTCATTTAAAAAATCATGCTTGTTGAGATCTTTTGAGACGTGAGTTCAGCAATATCTTATGCAATTATGCTATTAAAAGGATATTTTTTTTAAAAAATAATTCATTTTTGATGGAATTATTTGGATGACTTGGAACATATAACTAAATATGCTTAGGATAGTGATATTTATATCATACCCATACCAGAAGATCAACAGTTTTATGTAGAGTTAAATAATAGTAGAGAGAGAGTAGAACCTCCAAAAATCCTTGCACAGCTTAGTCAGGACTTCTTGAATCGTAGAATAAGCTGTACAGGAGGAGATACACCATAACTTGTTGTCTCTCTTTCCCAGTCCTGCCTGGAAGGATACCATGATTAAGAGTATTAAAAGCCATCTTGGAAGGTCAAGATGGATGGACTATGGGACTGCCTTTGGAATACCTTTTTCTCCCAAAATTACATTAATCTGATCTGTTGGCCTTTTGTAAAGCTCTTGAGATCTGGCTTTTTGTGGGAGATCAGGCCATGAAACTGAATTGAGTTTATTATTGATTGTTTTATCCTTGGTAGTAATTTTGCTTTTGTTATTATGCTATGTTCTATTTGTTACACTTTATTATTTGTTGTGTTATTTGTTGCATATTGTATTTGTTTTAGCTGCCCAGAATATGTGACATGGGCAACATATAAATCTAGTAAAGAAACAAAATATAAATAGCATCCTGATCCCATCAGAAATAATACACAAATGCAACCAGAAAGAGTCCATATATTTAGCTTCCTCCAGAACCCTCTAAAGGTGTAGCCCAATCACATTCTCAACAATATTCCCTAAAAAGGGAAGAAGGATGAAAATTATCTAATACCGCTGAGTCCAGTGATGAGTTCTTGAGGAGCTGACAGATAATTACCATATTTTTGTTCAGATGTGGCGAACATGTTTCAGATATGCTATTAAAAATGCCTATTCCACATTCAATGGTAATCGAACTTAATATTTTCAATTGTTAATAACTATAATTATGACAAGGAGACCACTATCCTTCTATTGGGTGATCACTCTTCAGATATCCCCAAAAGATTGCAAAATCTGTTGATTGTTATAGCTCAGTCTTTGGGATTCACTTTCATGTTATTAATTCTTAGCTGTTAATTATTTCAGGATTTTCTTGTATTTTTAATTTTTTAAAATATATTTACTGTATTGTTATTCTTTTTCTTGCATCTGGTTCCAGACTGAAAATAAATTTTGATTGACTAATTGATGCCCCACAGATAATATATCCAGAACATTTAGATTAAAAATAATTCTTTGAAATAATTCTTTTCATTGAAAACTTCATAAACTATTGTGCACAAAAGTTCTAACTGCTAAAAATAAATGAAGGCAGATGAGTTGTAAGGGACCTTTACATTCACGACCAAGGCGATTTACCAGATATACAGTAAATTAATCTACCTATTTAGGTCTGCTCTCAGAAACAGAAAAATGAAAATGTAACAAATACCATGGTAACAAAAATATATAGAAACTTCACCCCAATCTGATCAAAGACCATTCTGGAAAGTCCTCACCAAATATAGCTACATTAAAGCGACTGTGCGTTCTATCCCCTCTAAAACCATCAGCTCATGTCAGGTACCCGTTGGCATAGGAATATAGGGCCCTGGGCTCAGGTTGCTGCTACTTAATGCCAGGTCTGTTTACAACAAAGCACCTCTGATCCACGATTTGATCTTGCGGGAGAGGGCAGACCTGTTATGCATAACTGAAACCTGGTTAAGGCAAGGAGGGGTGTTCCACTCTCGGAAATGTGCTTTCAGATATTACACCAGCCTAGACACCAATATCTAATAATAATTGTCTCTCTGCAGAAATATTGCAAAGAGTAATGAAATAGTACCTGTATTGCTACATAAAAAGCTTAATAAGGATAATCCTTGACTTATCACCACAATTGAGCCAAAAATTTCTGTTGCTAAGCGAGACAGCTTTTAAGTGAGTTTTGCCCCATTTTACAACCTTTCTTGCCACAGTTGCTCAATGAATTGAATGCAGTTGTTAGGTTAATAACATGGTTGTTAAGTGAATCTGGCTTCCCATTAACTTTGCTTGTCAGAAGATTGCAAAAGGTGATCCCTTAGATATTGTGACCGTCATAAATATGAGTCATTTGCCAAGTATCTGAATTTTGATAACTATAACTATGACTATGGGAATGCTGCTACTGTCACAAGCGGCTGCCACTGTCATAAGTGGGGAAAAAACAGTCATAAGTCACTTTTCTGTGTCATTGTGACTTCAAACGGCAACAAAATGAACTGTTGTAAATCGAGGACTACCTGTGTGCATTATATGTACATAATATGTACCAGTGGTGGGATTCAAATAATTTAACAACCGGTTTACCCACGGTCAGGTTGGCTGTTGTGGGAGGCATGGCCCATCCCTGTCCTCCAGCTCCACCATACATGCGGAACAAACCTCCTGTGACAGCCAACTTGACTCTGGGAGAACTGGTTGTTAAATCCCCTCCCTCTCCATTATCAAACTGGATCCTGGGTGCTGAGCTGCAATGGAGAAATGAGAAACAGAGCGGCTGACATGAGGGAAGGAGAGAGAAGAAAGAGGGAAAATAGCTTTGTTCCCTTGCGCCTGCTGCTCCGTTGCCCCTGTCTCCATTGTAGCGTAGCACAGCTCCCAGATTCCAGTTTGATAGTGGAGAGATAGTTCAACAACCGGTTTGCCTGAACTGGTGTGACTGGCTGAATACCACCACCACTGATATGTACTATGTATATTTGGGCAAAGAGTTCTGCAATAAATTAAATTAATAAAATTGATAGCCCATGTATTAAAAGTCATTGTTCTCTTTTCCACTTTTCTCTTTTCTTCTAATTGAAGCACTTTCTAGAATGTAAAATTGAAGATGTTGGAGTATTTGGCAGCTATGAGGCAATTCCTAATAGAATGGTAACTGATTAGTGACCCTTTTTCCCTGGTGCTAAAATAAGAAATTATGGCTGTCAACGTGTTCCAAAATGGAGTATTTTGACTCATGCCAACAAGACAGAAAAGTGCCGATCTGCTCTTGATGCTTTTTAAAGCTCAGCTAAGGCCACAGGTGCCTTTCCTAATGATTGCTATTCACATAGCATTACTGAAGACTGGATTAGATGTCAACTCGTCTCATTATAAGGAAATGCTGAGATATCTCCTCTGAATAAACTGGCAATATTTAAATTAGACAGTTACACACAGCAGCAGGAGAATATGCAAAGAAGCCAAACAACTTCCATTGTTAGATATTTCAGGATTTGCTATCTTTACCTGCAAGCACTCACTCATCACACTATCCGTAAATATGTAGAAAAAGAATTGCCATAAGCTCACACCAGCAATAGATTTGTGTGATTTCCTAGTAGTCATTTTTGGACAAATCACTTTAGCCAAAGAATTTTATGAGAAGGTGGAGCTCCTTGATAGACTTTTATTTTTTGTCATCCCTTTTCTCACTGGGTTAAAAAAAGTAAAGACATCTCAATGTCTTTTGATTGCTAGTGTAAACGGACCACCACAGCATATTTAAAACCAAAGAAGCAACAACCATAGTGGTGTATTTGCTAATAAAGGTTTCTGTTGATCAGCAGGACTCACAAGAGAGGTTTGAGGATATCCAGTATGGACCTGCTTGTCATGCTGTCCAGTCACAACAAATACCATATATCCCTAAGATTTTCCTTAACACGTTGAATAATAAAAATAAAAGCTTATAATGGATAGCTACCCAAATAATAAAAGCCTGGTTTTTGTTGTTACGTTAACCTCTGGAAAGAATCAGAAGGAAAAACAGCCAACTAAAACCTGAAAAAAGAAACTAATGACAGATCTATCATTGAAATCTGATTCTCAGCCTTTGAGGGCCAGCTATTTTGTCTTTTCAGAACTTTGAATACAGACACAGAAAACACATTTGGATAATTGACTGAGGACCATGTAACCAATCTGCATTTCAAGAATGTTTTAATGCCTTTTCTTTTGGTATAATATTGACATTATCAAAAGTTTCAATTACCTTGGAGGTCTGAAAACTTGATAAATGATAAAGGGATAGAAGCAAGAAAAAGAAATAAAAGGCACTGTCTTTAGTAGGAAAGCCAAGGAGAATTACACATAAAATACATTTCGAGACCTGCTTCCCTCATCTATATTGAAACAGCTTAAACTGGTAAATATTTAATTGCTTCTGAGTTTTTTAGGCTACTTTCATTATAAAATTCATGATTAAATGATGCTTCACTACTCAGTTAATAATAAAAGGTTAACCAAAGTCACACTAAGGTGCCACATACCCAGCAGCTTATTGTTATCTTAAAAACGAAGAAGCAATTTCTTCAAAGAAACAGAAGTTACTGAAATAAAAACTTTCTTGACTTGGAATGTGATCAAATCCGAAGAACTGTGAACAATTGTCTAAGAACTGTACATTTAAATACTGCAAATTTTACTGTATATTATCAGCAGATAAAGGAGATGAAAGCATGCTGATATCTATTCTAGAAGCTCACTAAAATGTGTTAAATTCAACTATTCAAGAAAGGACACATCTGTAAAATGTTTTGGGGAGGAATTTAATGGCATTGAAAATGTTTTATGTTTGTTTGTGAAATGCACACTCTACCACATGGGGTTATTATTATTATTATTATTATTTATTATTATTTATTTGATTTATATCCCGTCTCTCTTCCCCCAATGGGGAACTTGAGGCGGCGTATAACAT
>JANHGC010003533.1:85388-95392 GCA_027560395.1 Boaedon fuliginosus
CTATCTATCTATCTATCTATCTATCTATCTATCTATCTATCTATCTATCTATCTATCTATCTATCTATCTATCGTGGACATCTTTCTCCGAATATTATATATATTTATATTCAAGTGGGACAACCATTTTATTCCCTTGTGGCTTGATTTTATTCATGAGTAACTCTGTCAGCACAGTCCACTGTACATAAATCTTATACTCTAAAGAAACCTAGAATCTAAATTCCCCTGACAATTAAAGACACAACAAGAATTTGTTGTGTATATGTTAGAGTGTTGAGAATGATAAATCTATTCTTTGAGACATACCAGATTATGAGAACATGTGTTCAGAAGCACAGAAACATATCAAAATGATAGCCAGAATTTGTGACAGGATAATGATCTGTCTTTGTAAAAAATGAATATTCAGTCTTTATTCATTGACAGTGAGAATGTTCTCATTTATGAATTCCTGAGTTGCAAAAGTTTAATGATACATGAAGGGTATGGATTGTGACAATCAAATCCATATTTTCATGATACCTTTCACCAAAACAATCTTTTCCATTTGTTAGAAATTATCAACTGACATATTAGTGATGTACCATTATATAAGATCTGAACCAAAGACTCAGGGAGAGAATATTCTCTATATTTATGTAATTATTTTCACTACTCCTCATTCTTATTATCTGACTTTTTATTATCATACAGAGAAAGACTTTTTTTATAATAGTTCCCTTCGCTACATATATTTAATTTTACACTGTTGGTTTACAAAAAAAATATTATTTATTTAGTTAACATTTAGTTTATACTTTCAACACTTATTTCTTCATATCTCCACTCTATTGGCCTTTTGTAAAGCCACTAAGATCTGGCTCTGGCGGAAGGCCTGGAATTAATGTACCCTCCCCCTTAGATCATTGTTGAATGCATTTAGATTGTTTTTTATTGTATACTATTGTATTTTATTGTTGTTAGCGGCCTCGAGTTCCCCTTGACTGGGGAAGAGAGGCGGGGTATAACTCTAAATAAATAAAATAAATAAAATAATAAACCAAGAAAGTGTGTATAATAACAAATACAATGTTGCAGTAAAATTAATAATGGTTTATTAGGTTGAGAGTTAGCTTTGTGCTTATATTTTTTTGTTCTTTGTATTGCAATGCCAACTTTACACTTGCACAATATGGCTACTGTTTAATGTACGTTTAATGTGTAAACTCACAGGTACGAAACCACAATCTGATTTTAGTTTGTAGTCTCATATCAATCATTGTCTTCTGCTCTGCCTACAAAGTGTTGTTTTCTATTAAAGCATACATAATGTGTTTTACCAGAATTTGCTTTTAATCTTCTAATCAGAATTATAATTATTTGGGGGATTGACATAACTACATAAGTATTCGGCCAGTACCTTTTCAGAAAAAAGAATTTCAATAGAATAAATTTTCCCTGAACTACCAGATCTAGATTGCAAATATCTAGATAACCGCTAGATGTAATAGTTTTCTAGGTCTCTTTGGTGCAATTGGTTGTCTGTCTTGATTTTTACAGTCCAGATCTGACAGCCGTAAAGTTCTTTTAAAACGGTTGAACTATCAGAAGAAAAGATATACCTATTAAGATTTCTATTTTGCAACAGTGTGAAAGTAAACCCGGATTTTTTCCTGAATAAAAGTTGGTATCCCTATCCTTTGTCTCATGAACAGACGTTCTAATTGTGAAAGAAAAATAGAACTGTTAATTGCATATGTCATTTTATAATATGATGAAAGATACGATGCTGATGGATATAAATGGTGCTGGGATTAGATTTTAACCTACTACCTGACTTTTTTCATGCATGAAGCTCTATTGACCCAATTATTATCAGTTTAATTCATCTAATTGAACTGAGTATAATGTTGTGGGGATAAAAAGGAAATCCATAGTTGCTGGTTAGAATTTTTTGAAAGAATGTCTACAGGTAAATATAGTAAATATCTAAAAAAATAATAAACTAACTTTCTACCATGTTTCCATGAATCCAGAGTAAGGATCCTCCACTTCCAAGATTCCTAATATTTAAGAAACTCCTGAAAAATATTGTGTTATTTCAAACCTCAACTTCAGTCATTCTAGGCTTTGCTTCTCAGAGGAAATGGTGTTTATCTTATTAGTTCTCTCAGCCTGCAGAACTGGGACAAGTTGTTATCTCCAGCTGTGGCTCCTTTGACTCCATAGAATATGCTGTATGACATCACCAACAATCTCTGTGCTTGTATGTTGTGTGGAAAAGGGAAAGGGACTAGGGAATTTTAGTCTTAAAACTTAGGGAAAGACTGGGAAATGTTATTTATTTATGAAACTTATTTGCTGCCCCTCAGTATTGAAATGACTCTGAGTGGCTTACAGCATTAAAATATTACAATCCTAACATAAATAGTTCTACAACAAGAAAAATGTGCATCAAAATCAAAATATAGTTAAAAGATGGGGAGAGAGGGAACAGGACGTGCATGAAGGGGGGAGTGGGATTGCCTCTTAATTCATCAACTACCTCCAGTGCTTCCCCATTGGGGCCACAAGCCATCCGGCAGAGCCAGGCCTTAAGACTCATGTGGAACGTCAGGAAAATGGGAGCCAATCTCACCTCAGTGGGTCAGAAGTTCCCGAGAGCAGGAGCCACAGCACAGCAGGCCCTTCTCCTGGACTCCACCAGCCAGAACTTCTTGACTGAAGAGGCTCGCAGCATACCTCCCCTGCTGGAATGGGTCTCAGTGGGATGAGATGGTTCCACAAATAAGCAAGGTTTTAAAGGTAATAACCAACACCTTGAATTGTACCTGGAAGCAGACCAGCAGCCAGTGCAGCTCAAGGAACAGTAACTTAGGTCACTCTAGGAACTCCAAGAATTGCTCATGCCACTGCACTCTGCACCAGTTGAAGCTTCCAAATGCTCTTCAAGGCTAGACCCATGTAGAGTGCATTGCAAGTAGTCCAGTTGTGAGATTTCCAGAGCTTGAATGAGTACAGGGATTATGATCCATGAAAGACTACAACTGGTGCACAACCCAAAGTTGTACAAAGAATGTTCTTGCAGTGACTACCATCTGCTCTTCAAACAGGAGTTGCAAGTCCAGGAGGATGCCCACCCTGAGATCTTTGTCTGTCTGGGATTCTACAAAGAAAAGAATTGCAAAAAATGTTCACACTAGAGCTTCTCTAGAGTGTATATTCAATTACAAGTAACCAATCATTTTATAATTGCTGTTATGTATTGTATGTGTTTTTATTTGTAATTCCAACTTTAAAAAAAACTCATAATAATCTTTATTCTTCTAAGACATTATCTGTAAAGGCCTTTCTTGAACTTTAACCACAATAGCTCAGGCTGGAATTATATCCATTGATCTGCTCTTGAATACCATGAAGAAGTTTTAGGTAGCTTAGAATATAGCTGCTATGCATCCAAATAATTTATTTGGAAAAGGGACCTTCGACTCACAGACTCTATGAATGTTTTTCATTTCAACCAGCAACCTCCAGAGTTCCTTATGCAACTGAAGTTCAGAGGTCAAATATCTGATTTTTTTATTAGATATTTTTGTGACAAATGACTTAATTAAGTGTGGAAATGGATAAGTGAAGGTCTTATTCATGCATTTGTTCTTGGAAGATGCAATCTCAAACCAAATAAAATATAATCTCAAGCTACAATCTCAAACCAAATCAATCTTTGCACTAAATTGTGTCCTGGATCATTGTGACCAGATCATTGCAGCCATTAGGTACAACCCTCCCCCACCTCCTGAAACCAAAAAAAGAAAAAGAAAAAAAAAGGCCTGCTCAACTCTATCCAGGATTCCTATTGGTAGTTTATGGCAATAGCAATAGGACTTAGACTTTTATACCACTTCACAGTGCTTTATAGTTCTCTCTAAGAGGTTTACAGAGATAGCATATTGCCCCCAACAACCTTGGCAGAGATGGTATTCAGCTGGTTTGGACCAGTTCTGGCATATTGGTAGCGAACATTTTGAATGGTTTCGAGAACTGGCAAATACCACATCTGGCTGTCCCTCTCCATCTGTCCCTGCCGTTGCCTTTTCCATTCCTAAATTCCCTTGTTTTTAGCTCAGCTGAGCTAAAAAACAACTCACCTCACCAGCACTGACACCGAGGAGGTCTTTGAGTGCTGCCCTGCACCTGCATGAAGCGTGATCTCATAGAACCAATTGCCCACTCCAACCCATCCTGCCCTATATATCTTGCCTTCACCATGCAGCCCAGCTGATTTCTGCACCTTGCCTCCGCACTTCGCCTGCTCTCCTCACCAAAGGTAAGCAAGATGCCCGCTTGCCCTTTGCCTCAGTTCGGGGCCCAGGGATGTGCCATTCCCTGGATCCGGCCTTTCCTTGTAGCCTTTGCCTGCTTGTCATTCACCTTGGCTGGGTTGGGGAACACACCATTCCCCCACGCTAGCCTTACCCTGGGTCTCTGCCCGCATTCTGGTGCCACTTCTGGCCTCAAACTATGGCCCCATAGGTCAAAGCAATTTATTCATCCTGCTGCACTAGCCCAAAGGGTCACAGGAGGGGGGCATGGTGGGCACAAAAGGGCCAAAGCCGTTTGGGAACGGAGCAGAATCAGATGGTTCTTCTTAATTTTAAGAAGATCCATCTGGAAAGCACTACAGCAGAGATCTTGCAGCTGTTTCTTCTGTCCCTTGCCATCAAGGCTTTGGTTGCGGAGACATCCCATGTTCTCTCCACTGCTGCTCTTGCTTGGAGAGCATCTCAGCTGCATCCAGAAAGCAGATGAGAGAAACAACAATAGTCTGCTTCTTCTCTGTGCTGCAGTGCTTTCTGGATGGGACTTAGAAGAAAGCGGCAGCTCACAGCTGCTCACAAGATGCTCTCCCAGCAAGAGCAAGCAGCAGAGAGAAACAGCTGCTGCCCCGGAGAGCAGAAATGGAGGGGAACAGGCCTCAAAAGGATGCTCAGTTGAGCCTTGTCATGCGGCAAAAGCCGCGCATGCGTGGAAGCTGTGCGCATGCTCACATTTTTCGCAAACCAGTGATGGGATTATTACCTGGGTTCCTCATTTTACCAACTTCAGAAGGATGGAAGGCTGAGTCAACCTTGAGCCAGTGAGACTCAAACTGCTGAACTGCTGGCAGCCGGCAGTCAGCAGAAGTGGCCTGCAGTGCTACATTCTAACCACTGCGCCACCAAGGCTCTTTTTTTATAGCATCCTCAAACAATAATTACTGTGTCTAAATAACAGTAATGAGTACAGGATTTATATCACCTCAAAGTTTGTTGAAAAATCTAGAAGATACTGTAAATCATTAATGGGGAAATAATACATTAGGGATACTTCAATTTCAGCAATGCATATGTTTTCTTAGTTAATTCAAAGAATTTTTTTCACCTTTAAAGGAATATGATACCTTTTCTCTATTTTCTGTGTAACATTTTTTTAAACTACAAAAATTAGAGGAATGCAACTTCTAAAAAGAAGATTGATTTGGAATGTTATTTAAGTCCTAAACATAGCAATGCCAATTCAATTTATTTAGGAAATATACTTAGGGTGAGAACCAAAATCTTTTTAATTTAGCTTAAGTGCATAGAGTCATGCGGCTGTTATTTATGCAGCCAACTGAAATGGCTTTTGCCCTTTTGTGTTCTGCTCCAGTGGGGAAATCCACTTTACTCACTTACAGATTTAAAATGCCTGCATTTTGCACTTTCTGTCTTATTCCATTCAACAATTCTTATTCACTATTATAGAGATTTATTGGATCTGCAAGGTGTTGTGTGCAATGCCCCAGAAAAATCATGTCACTAGTCATCAGAATGCTGTAAGAACTCATATTTTTTTTACAAAAGTATGTTATATTATCAAAAGAATGTGAGCAGACAGCAGCTTGATGAAATTTTGATGGGAAAATGTCCTGAATATTTTGAAGCACACATACACAAACACAAACCCACTTACACACAGAGTTTTTTGTCATGTAAATAAAAAATGACGGCAAACACATGTTGACTTTCAGACACCTTAGACAAAGATAAGCCAATGTCTAGATATCAGTTTGAGATAAATTTGGCATTTAGGTTAATGGCATCAACTACTGAACAACAATCCCATTTAAAAATATTGTTTTGGAAGTGCCATCGCTTTTACTACAATACAATAATTTCATAAGACTTGCCAAGGTCAGCTGATTGTACTGCAACTGAGAAGAAAAACTTTGTGAGAGTTAAAACAACAGTATTGGGTTTGCATGCTTGATAGTGTCCAACTTCCTCAGCGCTGCAATATTTGCAGTGTGGGAAATACGGTCAGTATGCTGAGCAATCTTTATCTATAAAACAGAAGTTGGTGTGTGTGTGTGTGTGTTTGTATGTGCTCTATACACTCCCACATAAAGCAACCAATCTCGCCCAAACTTCGTACATACATACCTTGGCATTGTAAGATCAGCAGTGGGGGTCACAAGCACCAATGGGGGGTCTGTGCCCCCTAGAAAGGGTGCTGAAATGCAGACTCCCACCAACACAACGGCAAACCTGTATTGCGCATACACCATGAATGGCACATGTGCAGCACAGGCCCCAGGTGTCAGCGAGCATCCTCCATTGCATCTGCAGCCTCAAATAAAGGTGGATGGGGCCAAATCTCTGCAGCTCTATTCGTGGCCTGGGTATTTTACATTTTTGGGGGTGAGCACCTCCCTCCTGTCTTGCCCTGGCCATCAGTGGTTTGGGGAGGCCTTGATTTAACACTTTTGGTGTCTTGCAGCAGCATGGGATTAGCATTTTCTTCCACCATCATTCCACAGAGCTGTTGTTTGAGAAAACTTAGTCTTTTTGCCAGAGGTAGAGGGGGAGCTTCAGCTAGCGTCAATCAGCTGTTGAGGTGGCGTGGGAAGGAGGAAGCGGTAGGAGGTGGCCAGCAGTGATGATTCTGCTGGGGCCACATGGAGGGTCTTCATCCTCAATGCTGCTTCAGCTCAGCCCTGTTGGGCCTTGGTGCCTGCAGCTGCTCCAGCAGAATCACCACTGCTGCTCGCCCCCTGCCGCATCCTCTGTTCCCTAATGGCTCAATTTGAAAAGGCTGTGGGCACTGAAGCACAGCAGGGCTGAGCTGAAGTGGTATTGTGGACAAAGGTGCCTCCATGCGACCCCAGCACAATCATCACCACTGGTCGTCTCTGCCGCTTCCTCCATCGTCCACTGCCTCAACAGCTGATCAGTACTAACTGAAGCTCCCCCTCTGCCTCTGGCAAAAAGCTTTCTCAAACAACAGCACATGGAATGACAGTGGAAGAAAAGGCTATTCCCGTGCTGCTGAAAGACACAAAAAGTGTTAAATTGAGGCACCTTGAACAACTTACGCCCAAGGCAAGTGAGGAGGGAGGTGCTTGGTCACCTGTAGCTACCAAGACCATCCAGCTTTCGGGCCCTGATTAGGCAATGCACTTTGGCCTGGATCCCTGATTTTCCTACCTACAGCTGACTGGCGCTCAATGAAAAGCACCTGCAACAGCTGATTGGTACTAATTGTGCAAGCACCGTGGTTCAATCAGGAGTGGTGAGCCCACACTGATTCAGTATCCCTGGGGTGGAGAGGACGAGGGAAGATGAGGAAGAAGAGTAGGAGGAGGGGGAAGAAGATGATCAAGAGGAGAAGAAGGGGAAAGAAGATGATGAAGATGAGGAGAAAGAGGAGGAGGGGAAAGAAGATGATTCACAAGATGAGGAAGAGGTAGAAGGAAGAAGATAAGGAAGAACAGGGGGAGGAGGAGCATGAGGGAGAAGAACACCATGAAGACAAGGAAGAGGAGGGGGAAGTGGGGGAAGAAGATGATCAAGAGGAGGAGAAGGGGAAGAAAATGATGAAGAGAAAGAGGAAGAAGAAGAGAAGGAGGGGAAAGAAGAGGAGGAGGGGAGGAGCACTGGGAAGAAGATGAAGGAGAGGGGGAAGAACCTGAGGAGGAGGTGGAGGACTCAACAACTTAAGTTACAAATACATAATTTCCCCTTGAAATACAATACTACATTTCCATCAATAAATACCCAGGGAACGCTGGGTCATTAGCTAGTATAAGTTAAAGCTAATAGCCTCAATTACACTTATCCGATTTGAGACAGTTCAAAGGTAAAGATGAGTTTTTAATGCAGTTGTTCTACAGCTGACTGAAAACATATTAACTACAGAAACTTAGAGCATGTGGGAATAGAATTTGATGTGCATGTTTGGACATGTACTTAAAAGGATAAATGTGCAGAAACAGAAAAAGTGACTTCCCCCTCTACCATATAGTATCAAGTAATATATCACTATATTCTTTAGTATGGTTCAGATAAAAGTAATTATTTAGTATTGCAATATTATCCTTAGAAACTATATTTGCATTCCATTATATTTTCATATGGTATATGAAATTTGCTTGCTGAATACTATAAATGCATGTAATTTATTCCAAAAGATTAGGAGATCTAGTGCAGCTTTCCTTGTTCTGATTGATTTGATTAATTATGTGCCAGCAAGTCATTTTCAACTCCTAGAAAGGAGTTAGAGAGATTTTCTCCATGGTGATCTATCACTAACCTGTGCTTTCAGGACTCCTGATTGTGCACTTATCACCATTATAACTGATTCCATCTACTTTGCTACCGGTTGTCTTCTTTCTCTCTCTCCCCTTTCCTTTCTAAGAATTATAACATTTTCCAACAAGCTGCGTCTTTGAATAATGTGTTTAAAGTAGGATAATTTGATCCTGGTTATTTTTTCCTCAAATAAGAACTCTGGATTGATTTGTTTGATGATCCATTGTAGGGATGTCAAACTGGCAGCCTGTGAGCCGGATGGTAAGGGGCTGGCCATGCTCACCCCAGCTCTGCAAAGGCAAAAAGATGTCTCCATACATCACGTGACATGATCCAGTTTGACACCCGTGATCTATTGGTTTGTTTTTCTGGCTGTCCACAAGATTCTTAGAAGCCTTCTCCAATTCCAAAGTTCAAAGGTGTAAAAATTCTTCCTATCCTACTTCTTTAAAATCCATGTTTTGCTTCCACATAGTGTCATGGGAAATACTATGGATTGTGTGATTCTGATCTTTATAAGTATGCATATAAGTATAAGACATATCACAGCATATCTTTTCCTTCAAGGCTGCTCTACCAAATGCTTGCTTGTGGCATATTTCTTGACTGGCAATTCCTTTACTGTTGCTATTTGATCCTAAAAGGTAGGAGCTACCCACCACTTCAATATCTTCATTATCAATTTAAAGGTCTTTCTTCAACCTGTTATTAGTTTGGTGTCCTCCAAAGGTTTGAGCTACATCAATACTTCAAAAGGGAAAAAGTCATTGCCTGATTTTGGGGGTTGCCATTGTTAAACTTTTCAACTCTGCCTTCTAATGGTCCTTCTTAATGATTAACTTGAACATGGATAACTTACAATATGCTTTCATGTGATTCTTTAAGGAAAACATAATCTCAGAATTGATTTCAATTACATAGTGCTTTCCATATATTCCCATTTGGGGATGATAGCAACTGTAATTCAATACTTCTAGAGAATATGAAAATGGGTAGAACATCTTTAGCATAATGTGACACTTATTTAAAGTATAGATAAAATGAATCAACATTTTATTATAGTAAATGCACTGGAGATAAGATGCTGACCTTTCTGAATTCTTCTCAAGAATATACAGACAGTAATATTTTGCTGGTTTATTATTAGGAAACCCAGAACATTTATGATGTTGTAAAAGATGCATGATGAGAGAAATAAATCACAGTTTAAAAACATGGCCACAGTGTCCATGATTTATTGAGTTCAAGGAATTTTTATCTCTTCAACTTTGAGACTCAAGTCTAAAAACCTATCTTACACTAGCTGCTTACCCGGCCTTTGCTCGGTTTTTTTTTAATTGGACTGCCATCTTCCTTCCTTCCTTCCACCTCCCTCCCTCCTTCCTTATCTCCCTTACTTCTCCTCCCCCCCCA
>JANHGC010003533.1:109704-124160 GCA_027560395.1 Boaedon fuliginosus
AAGAATTTTCGGACCCCCCCAGTGCTTTTCTCGCAAGCCTAACAAAGGCTTGTGTGAAATTTGGGGGAGATTTGTGCTGAATTGAATTTTTGTATAGAGCACATACAAACTATTTTCTTTGCTTTATATATATAGATAGCATTATTTTTGCCAATTTTTCATTAATAGAGCTTTCAGGACAAAATTATTATTGTTATGATCCTAATCAGTCTTAATTGTAAATTAAGTTTTGATTAAAGTAGACTATTTACCAAGAAGTAACCACAAGAATCCAGGCTAGATATAGTCCATACAAATGGGAAATATAGCAAAATACCTTGACAAAACCTCATTATCCTTAGCATCCAGTAATCTGAAATCTGTTCGGGAGTTGAGTCATATGGAAGTGATTTTCACTGCATTTTCCTTATCCTTTCAGATTTTTATTTCTTTGAAAATCTATTCCTGAGACCTAGCAAATCTCTGAAGCAGTGTGGTTGAAAATGTAGATGGAGAAGGAATAGATGAAAATTGCCTTCTGCCATCTCATCTTGGTCTCTGTTCACAGCTGTTGAACAGAGAACAGAGATATTCCTACTCATAGATTAAACAAAAAGATGATAGAGATTTTGGTTTGTGTCCAGATGTATTGAATTAGAATTAGTTAGCAAATATAATTATAATTTTCCTCCCTATCAACAAACTTTCTATTACTGGAGAATTTCTTCATTCAGGAGCACTCATCAATATTTAATCTATAAATACAATAGATTATACTTTAGCATTTACAAGAAAAAAACCATCTTCATTATGTAGATTAATCTCTGTAGATATAAGATTCAAATTATTGGAATCTGCACACATGTTTACCTGTTTTAATTGCTATTAATAATTTCAGCTGTTCAATTCTTGCCAGAATAGTACCAAGTGATATGCCATCATCAATTTTGTTGTCAGATTCTTTGGAATTAATCCTTTAATAATTTAATTTAATTAGGTCTGCTCTCAGAAAGTGTAATTAGTGAATTAGTGAATGGAGGAAAAATGTTCCATCTAATAAATGATGCCTAAAGTTAGAATTTAAATATATTACTGATTGAAAAATACCACAAAGCATAATTAAGAAATATCGAGTGACATGAATTTGAACATCTCCAAAACTTGACAGTGAACCGAAACTCACAGATTTAGAAGTTTCCTATGGCCCTAAATTTGAGCTACTTCATCATTCAAAACTTAACAACAGCTGTGATTCTATTTTTTTTTAAGAAAAGCTGCATAACTTGAAATATTAAATGCAGCAGAAAGTCAGCTTCTTTGTACAATCAAATGTAAAATTAATGACCATCCGTTATGATTAGTGCATTATGCCTTGAGTGATATTCATTTTGTGCTCAAGCAATCCAAAGACTCATCCACAACCTTTTATCCATGAACAGTAAGGGTGGCTTGACATTTAATTAAAAACAAAAACCAACAATTTTGGAACTAGCATGATATCAACTAACTTGATGTTTTCCAAAACTGAAAGTAAAAGCTGAAGGCTTGGATGAGAAGAAACAAGGAAGGAAAAGATAACTTTATTCATTCTGATCATTAAATTAGGTTTTGATGATGGGACAATCTCTCTCACTCTTGCTTTTCTTTACTTGGAATCTTTATATCTTTACCTGTCACTACATTGAAACATATAAACCTTGGAAATATTATGATGGTAGTAATACTTTTTATTTTGAGAATTTTATCTTGTAAGGAATTGTAAGGGTCATATTTACAAGTTCATTTTCCCCCGTTTATGTTTTCCCCACATGGTGTTGTGAGTGATGTGTTTCCTTACATGGTGTAGCCTGAAACTCTCCTCAATCCAATTGCCTGGATTTCTACACTTGAGATTTATTTGGGGGAATTAACTGCATCATTATCTTGTTAAGCAGTCTGGCAGAGCTTTGGGAATTAAAACATTAGAACTGATGAGTAATGAAGGGCATATTTCAAGAATATGACTCTTTGTGGATATCCAAAAAGAAAAATAAAGCAAATAACAAATGGATGAAAAGTACATAATTTTATATTATTTTGTAACCAGTCTGACTTGTGGGAATACATATTCTCCTTCTTTATAATTATTAATTCACAAATACATACTTTCTCTCAGAAGCTGACTGTGATCAGATGATACCCCAGAGTTAAAACTAAAAAAAGAAAATAAATAACATTGAAGTAATTTTTTTTCTTCCAAGATATCATGAAATACATGTGAATCATAAAATAAAACATTAATTTGAAGCCCCTGGGATGACATAAGAAAGACAATAATTCATGAAAAAGAAAGGGAGAAACAGAACTAGCTGTAGGTTTGGCTTAGTTGTATGAATCTTATAAGATGGTAGAATACTTTTTTGGAAAAGTGGTAGTGTGGTGATTGTGGAACAGATATTAATAAGATTAATTAATAAGATTCACCCGAAATACACAATTTAAGGGGAGAAAACTTAAAAAAAAAGAAGTCTCAAAGATTCTTATAAACAGAGAGAATGCCTAGTTTAAGAAAAGATATTTTAATTAATGAGAATGCTAGTAGGAATAGATAGTCGAGGACAGATAAACAATCAAAGGCTTGACAAAGCTAGGAATATTTGAACGTTTTATTTCTCTGGTAAGAAGATGCCCTGGGCTTTTTGCTGTGAGTGGCACTGGAGTTGAATGGAGAAATATATGAAAGAAAATGGACTGAAAATGCTTAGGGGAATAGGAGAAGAAGAAATCAACTGACAAGCCACTCTGAAGCAAAGTTGCTGTAGAATTGACTTAATTCTCAGTGTCATAGAAACCCTGTTCAGAATCCAAGAGTATTCCACAGAGAGAAAGAAGCTGGGTTGTGGTACTTGTGGTAGAGTCCAGGCAATAATTACACCCTGAAGGCAACAATGTAAAGAGTAGAGATCTTTCTCTTCCTAGTGCTTGCCAGTTTTGTCATAAGAGATATTCAGAATTTCTACAAATGGCAAATCAATATTACATTAATTATCTTGGCGTGACACACTGAACCACAAACTAGCCAACTGAATTTTAGTTTGGTGTATTATGCAAATCCAGTCAATTGGCTTAATAAATAGTTTTAAATTAATCATAGATAAGTAAGTTATCAGAATGCAGCCTCTGGTGAGAAAATACCAGTCTTGTTTGGGTGATATTATATGCAGTATCTGAAGAGGAAATCTAAATATATATAAGGAATATGCATAAGGAACATGCGTTTGATCTTGCTGAGTTGCGTAGGAAGATCTGAAGGCAGCTTCTGTTTACACTTATTTGTTTAGTCAGTTTATCTGCTGCTCTCCCAAGAAATGCATTAGGCTGGCATACAATTAAAATAACAATTTCAATAAAATAAAAATGGAGCATTGGCCAAAATGATAAAAATATTACAAATCGCCAGAGGAGATTCAACAATTAAAACATTGAATGAAGCCACAGATCCTCTAGAGAATGGACACATAGATACAATCCAATTCAAGACAACATCCACCCTTTCATTCCACGAGGAAACTATGGCCTCATTTGCACTATGTACAAGTTTATCAGAAGTTTCTGAGAAACATCTCTGCATTCACTGAAACTTGTTGGAGTTCATCTGAGGCAAACCAATTGAATGGAGTTTCCCTCCCCTGCAGATGAATCTAACTCCAAAGCAATCACAGAGCTTTAATATCAATTGATGTTAAATTCCCCCATCTATCAATCATGTTTGACACTGCCCTGAGACAAGAAAAAACAGGTCCAACATATGATCTCCATTGTCCATCAGGCTCTCATTGACTTCAGTCAGATTCATGTTGTCATGAACTACCAAGCCACCTGGATTGTCAGTGGCATTTACTAGATATATACTGTAGTATTTGGAAACTTTATCCTACCTTTCTGGGTGTAGAATCTGGTTAAAATATCCCATTACCATAAACTGACAATCTAACTAGAGGTTGGCATCTTCTGGCAGAGAAGTTGCTATCTAATGGTGAGGCTGATATAATAACAGCAATCCCATCTGTTCCCTAGAGCCCAGCTTTACAAAAAAGATCTCACATGCAATTCCCTATGGATTCAGCACTTCCCAAAACCAAAATTAACAATAGCCACCTCTTCTTCTCTTACTCTGGGATCATGGCTAATGCCACACCAAAGTCCTGTGGAGACATTTCCAGTATGAGTCACTTCTACTTTTAATCTTCATGAAAATGGAACAATCTCCCTACTTCCCTGCTAACTTGTATTGAATATGGAGGTATATCTTAAAGTAAAATGTATACATTTTGTCACATTCATGAGTTAAAAAAGTAGGTCAATAAAATTAAGGAAGTGTAAAACCCAAAGCATTTCAGCTGGGAGCTGCTGATCAAGTTGGATTGCTTCAAAATGCAAACCTAAAAAAATCCCCAAGAGCTTCTATTCCGATGTGTAAGTCCTTAGAATTTCAGCTGCATCTTTTTCGGGAAGTAAGTTCTAACAAATTAAGAGAAATGTATATTTTTTTACATACGTTTATAGTATAGTAGAATAGTATAGGCTGTATAGTATAGTAGAATAGTATAGGCATCCATTCGTCTCGAAAGACTATGGAATGGGCTCCTGGGTAAAGATCTTAGTCCCCTCAGAGCACAATAGGCTGTTACCCGAGCAGCAAATCCCCCCTCTCCACTGATGTCCTCTGGCATTTTCCAGAGCTTTAGAGGTTAAGTAACAACTATGATGATGATTATGTTGTCTAGTTCAAGCTATCATGATATATAAGCTATCAATAATTGAAACAAATATGACACATTTAAGTAGTCAGAAAAATCATGATTTAGGGGGGGGTTTATGAAACCATTTTTGATGAGGTATTGCCCTGAAAGCCTCCACATTATACCATAATAGAGAAAGACCATGCTCTCTCTCTCTCTCTCTCTCTCTCTCTCTCTCTCTCACACACACACACACACACACACACACACACACACATATTTACAAAGGCTCATGTACTTTTGATTTTTCTTTAAAAACACGTACTCTAAAATGGTATCAAGCACAGAGTTCTAAAACTCAGAAATTGAATTTCTTTATTTCAGATAAGTAAAATTCATTCATATGAACTGGCATCTCTGACATTATCCTAGCAAAATGGCAGTAATATGATTGCAGTAACATTGGAATACATAAAACTGGTTAATGCCTGTTACCAATTCTCTATTTGACCATCAGAATCTTTATTGACACAGTAGATAAGAGATGTGACAGCGTGGCACCTTTGTTCATCTCTTTGTTTCACAAGCTGTGGAGTGATTTCAACAAGATCTGAAATGGCTTTGCTCCTGCCAATCTGATGTGACTTGGATGGGCAATCTGGAGATTAAAGAAAATAGCTATCATCTGTCTTTCTGTTTTTGACTATAATTCAGTTATCTTGACACTCCAGGTAGTTTTCAGATTTGTACATTTCTGCTTTATCCCCTACTTTATCTTTTTCTATCTTCTTTCTTTTTTGATTCTTTTCTTCATTGTTTTCCAAATCTATGAAGGACATGTTTGTCCTTCCCACTGAAATAAATACGCTAAAATGCATTTGTGACTTTAGGAGGTACCATTTTTCTTTTCTAAAAATAACAATTTATTTTCTCAGGACCACCAAAACTTGCAAGGATTTCAGAAAATATGCTGCATTATATCTCTATTCCATCTAGATCGATTCCTTTAAGATTTGCATTTTGAACATTCTTGTACTTGATGAATGATCTGAACATTTTTACATGGAAAAATGCACACAATGATGACCAAGTTTTCTTTATGTTTCATTAATTTAAATTAATTAATAACTTGCTGATGACCAAGTTTTCTTTATGTTTCAATAATGTAAATTAATTAATAACTTGGATAAAAACTGTTCTCTAAACTCTGATGTTACAATTTGAAAAGCAAATTCTTAGGGAGTTAATAGGATGCTAGGTCACTATTTATCCCATTCCTATGCATTTTTGCAGCTATTTCACTGTGATACCTGCATGCATACAGATGATTGTGAACTCCAGAGACAGCACTTCTGACAGCTGAAAACAGTGAAAATATGAGATTTAGATTGGAGGAAACCTTCGCCATTCACCCTCCAGTTGTTCTGTCTCTAATATCAGACTATAACTCACAATTTCCTAATTTCTACCCTTGTGAAAAGAGGTAAAATGGAAACAATATCTTTTGACATACTGGCCACCATACAAAAAATCTGCCATTCTTTCTACATGTTATGATCAAAATGATTTTACTAAGTGATATAAATGGATGGATAGAAATGAGATAAGAGAGTACAGAAAAAGTGACAGTGTCATTCAGAGTATTTGTTCAGAAACAGTTCAGCTTGTTTCGAATACATAGTTTGTTCTTATGTACAGTACACAAGGCAAAGAAGTGAGTATATCTTTAAAAAAGTCTCTACTTTATTTGAGGAGTAGTGATGATTTGTCAATATCCAGCTTTTGGTACTCCATCAGAATAAGGATGCAGTTTTTTAAGAGAACAAATTGAGTTACTTTTTCTTGCAACATTAAGTCATATAAGGTTAATTCTACATAATTCATGTTGGTCACAACATGTATAAAGAAGGACAGTCACCTGGTAGGACCTAGCATTAATAATTGATTGGTTTATTTCTAGTCTCAAATAATTTTGGCTAAGCCCAAGTCAAAACTTTTATAAAATCTTGTTGCTTGTATAAATATTAAATCCAGGCCTTCTCCATAACTAGAATCTTCCAGGTTTGTTGATCTACAATTCCCACACAAGCTAGGAATTCTGTTAGTTTTCATATTAACAAATGTATTGGTAGAGAAGTAGAGGGAAATATCCAATTCATCCTTACTTAGGAATCATAAAAACCCAATATGTTTCAATATGGAATCCCTTCTAGTAAACTAAAATGCTAGGTATAATATTACTCAGAATGTATCCATTTCTGTCTTGTGTCCCACACTAAGGTGTAAAGGTAGTCCTCGACTTGTTAAGTGAGTTTTGCCCCGTTTTACAACATTTCTTGCCACAGTTGTTAAATGAATCACTGCAGTTTATTTATTTATTTACTTATTTATTTATTACATTTTTATGCTTCCCAACTCCCAAAGGACTCTGAGTGGCTTACAACATGGATAACAATAGCAGATTTTATATACTGCTTATCAGACCTTTACAACACTCCCCAAGCAGTTACAGAGTCAACTTATTGCCCCCAACAATCTGGGTCCTCATTTCACCGACCTTGGAAAGGATAGAAGGCTGAGTCAACCTTGAGCCTGGTGAGATTCGATCTGACAACCTGGTGAGCAAGTCAGCAGAGACTGCAGTGTTGCATTTAACCACTGCGCCACCGAGGCTCATCTTCAACCACAATAATACACGGGCAAACAACCAATACATACGACTTCAGCAACAGAGTAGTCAATGTCTGGAATACTCTACCTGACTCCATTGTTACAGCCTCAAACTCTCACAGCTTCAACCTCAAACTGTCCGCTGTGGACCTCACACCATTCCTAAGAGCTCCATAAAGGGAGCGTGCATAAGCGCACCACGTGCCTACCGCCCCTGTCTTAATGTCTCCATTTACCTGTATATACTTCCTTTGTTCATGTTAATCCTTATATTTATACCTGTTATCTTGTACATGTTTGACAAACAAATAAAATAAAATAAATAAAAATAAAAGATTATTTCATTTATTAGATTACTGTCGTCAATATAGGCCAGTTTATTGATGTTTCTTCTTCCAGTTTTAAAACCACAGCCATCTTCTTTCAATACAGCTCCCTTCAATGTACAATCTTCATATGACTTGAATAAATAAGGGAAGAGTATAGTCTTGTCTTGTCTCCTTTGACAAATTGAAGCCATCTGTTTAGCTATGTTCTGTGTGTACTGTGTCTTCCTAACCTGTATGTTACTTTTGCATGAGGACAATGAGATGTTCTGGAATTCCCATTTTTCTGAGCACATTTCACAGCTTGACAGGACTGACACAAGCAAAGGTCTTTCTATAATCAATGAAACACACGCTAAGATCTTTTTGGTATGTTTCAGTTGTGCCAGTTATCCAGAATGCATCAACAATGAAGTCATGTGTTCCTCAACTTTTTTTAAAAAAAAGTAATTTTGAACCTCTGGCCGTTCCATGTAGGGCTGTAATCTGCATCAGAAGCATTATATTGCCAGCATGTGAAAATCAGAATATTTTACCATAGCATCCACAGTTTGTTAAATTGCCTTTGTTACTGGTACGTAGGTTGAGCTTTCCCAGTCTATTGGGCACTGGGTCCAGAAAAATAATCCGATGCAATTTTTTTTCTTTTGTAAGAGACACAAAAAGGCCTTCTCTGTGGCGGTGCCGACCCTCTGGAACCAGCTCCCGGTAGAGATCAGGACCATCCCCACCTTATTGGCCTTCTATAAAGCCACAAAGACCTAGCTGTGTTGGATGGCCTGGAATTAATGTGCCTCCCTTGGATGTTTGTGATTGTGATTGTTGATGGTTCTTCTTTTTACCCTGTTGTGTTTTATTGTTGTAAGCTACAATTTTCCCTTGATCGGGGAAATGAGGTGGGGTATAAATCTAAATAAATAAATAAGTAAATAACATTGTTTGTGTGTAAAAATGACTATATATATTTGTCCATGGCTTGGAAGGCTTCACACAGTTTAACAATCAATCTCATCCAATATTTCTAAGCAATAAAATTATGTCATGCAATTTTACTTAAAACAGAAGGGAAAAGAAATAAGTAACTAATGCCTGGTAATTCAGAGGTCACTGCAGCTATTCTTTAAATTCTGGCCACCTTCATCCACTTTAAAAGAGCAATTCGTCTGCATTTCATTTACCCTCCAAAAATTCAAGTGGCGAATTAACGTTATTTTTCAGCCACTCAACTGGGTGTTAGTTGTCCTTAAATTTATTCCTCTTTTTAAAATTATAATCAGTAGCATGGATTTTTCAGGCAACCATCTAATCATTTAGATGTCTGTGGTTTGGTGACTTCATAGATTTGTGGACTGGAAGTAATGTTCCAGGACTCTCATGGGTAGAGTCAATGCTCAGCTTGGGATGAATGCCTAAGGAGGGAGTGGTATTTTTCTTCTCCCATGTTTTGTTCTCAAGTAACTTCACAGTGGAAGAATCTAATAAGGGGAGACCTTGCCAACAATATTGTATGAAGCTCCTAAATGACATGGGAGGTTATCAATGCAATGATAAATGTGGGCCAAAAAAAAAGAGACAGGCATTTTTCTATAAGAGTAATAATTTTTAATGGGAACAACCCATGACCCATTGGGTCATCCTTTCAGATACATTTCTTTAGCCAAGGAACTTCCAATCTTCTCTGCAAGGTTTCCCATGGACTTCTGGGAAGGAAGTTGCAAGTTGAAACCCTCCACCACACTTTTGCTGTCATCCATGGTCACATGATCCCCACTGACTTTCTCTATTGACTTGTTGGAAGCTGTCAGGGAATGTTATAAATGAAGATCATGTGAATGCAGAATCACAGTGGTAGCGCTGAACAGCAGAAACACAGCAGCACTGAAATGGCAAGAACTTCCCAAAATTCCCATGGGATAATGGGTCCTGACTGTAAGTCACCCCATTCGATCCGTGGTTTAAAATGTTTTGTCTCATGATGCATCTAATTGCCTAGCTTCATTTATTTACTTGTACCCTGTCTTTATTATTTTCCCCTTGACTGGGGAAATGAGGCGGGATATAAATTTAATAAAATAAAATAAATCAATAAATAAAATTTACAAATAATTAAATTCAATTAAGTATTTCAAGGTTTCAGACATTTATCATCAGTCTATAGGTATCTTTTTGTTAAGCATCCAGAGAATCAAAATGGAACCATCAACACTTTCTCCATTTTCCTGGGTCATTTGTAAGGCAAATACAATGATGCTGTAAATATGAGAGAGAAGAAAAGAGTTTTTCTTAGAGTAAGAATCTGAAATACTACATTGTGACCCTTTTTGTTAATATTTTGTATGTTCCTGTCAGAGCCAGCAAGCAAACAAGTTATTCTGCTGTCTTGTAAATTAGCTTGGATACTTGAACAAACTCTGAATGGCAGTAGTTATTAAATCTCTCTCTGTCACTGAGCAGAATGGGAATTCCATCTTTTCTGACTTGGATTCTGTCCTACAACTTTTGTTCAAAAGAAGCACAACAAGGATAAGAAACAGGTTACCAGGATGCATTCTTAGAATAGCATAACAACCATGTCCTGATGTGAATTATTTGATGGTTCCATCCTAAGACAAGCCTGTATTGGACAAGTGGCACACAGTATTATCATGCATGACATTATCTCAGTTATTTATACATGAACGTGTAGACTGCCTGCACAGAAGTATGTTAAGTTGAGATGATGGATAAATTCACTTGGGTTAATTTGATCAAAGATGAGTTTATACAAATCACTATTACTTACTACTGTCCAATTGTTGAGCAGAACTGTGTAATCACTCTTATAAAGTCACTATTATTTAGCTCCTTATCAACAGAACTTGAATCACAGAATGTTCTAGTTTTGCTATGGGTTTCCATGGGTTTCCAAAAGTAACATTAAAAATCTGGGAAAGCACAGCAGCTTCTATTCCAAATAACAGCTATCACTCTCAAAATCATGGGCTTCTTAATAACATTTGTTAGGCAGAAAAGGTAGTACCAGGCCTCTCCCAATATCTTCCTCTCATAGCTGTCTTCCTATAGCATTTACAAAGTAATATATTTATTGGCCATCCAGATATATATTTCACTTTGTCTCATGACTCAGCTGCTGTATGTTTTCTCACATCGCATCTCATGGCTTCTGATACAGGTGCCATTATGGGGGTCAGATCAGGCAACCCTTCAATATTCGTTGAAAACTGCTCTGTCCTGGTCTAGGCTCCCATGTCTCAGATCACTTTTAGTGGAGTCCTTGGTGATCTCTGAGCTAGGTTGTTTGATACTCCGGTTAGTGGAAATTCTTGGACTACGTAAGTCTTTTGGTTTATTTAAATTGTTTTTTTCCAAGGCTTTAGTAGTTTGTGTGCTAGGGTGATGCCACATGTATTAGTTAGTTGGTTGTTTCTGAGATTTTGTTTGATATATGGCAGAGTTACCCTTTTCGTGGATTGTGTTCATTGTGTGATAGTGGTTTGAGTGGTCTGGCACCTTTTGATAAAGTTGTCTATTCATTTTATTGGCAGATGTTATACAGGTGGCCTGTTTCTTTTTCTGGCATTCCAGATTGTTGTTAAATTCCTTAATCCCACAATAAACGAGCAGGCTCTATCATAGTTTCAAATGAGAAACTGTGAACATCCTAGAGATGATGGTTGGCCAAAGCCAAATCTAACCCTAATTCAAACCATCCAACAGCAAACAAAAGCCTAAGCAAGGAACTATTAAAGAGAAAACCATGCACCTGCCAATCCTGGTAGGACAAGCTACTATATATAATATAGAGAAAAAAAAACCAAACTCCCTAGCACTAATGATAGTACCTAGTTGAGTAATAAACAATCTGCCATTAACACCCATGCTCAGAGAGCACCAAGGATTCAACAGTTCAAACCTGAGCTACAGACATTCTCTTTTATTGGAACTACTTTTAGTATTTGCTTTGTAGTTCAGAATTCTATAGGGTTGATATTATCTATTTGAACATATCATTATTTTCCCAGAAACCAGAGGTGGTATTCAGCCACTTCGGAATGGTTCTGGCATACCGGTAGCGGAAATCTTGAGTAGTTCAGAGTACCACCTCTGGTTGGCCCTGACCACCTTCCCCCACCCTTTTCTGTCCTAAATTCCCTTTTTTAGCTCTGATTTGCGTGGCAGAACATATTGCTGTGCCTCAGCTGAGCTAAAAAAACAGCTCACCTCACTAGTGCTGATACAGAGGGCAGTTTTTCAGTGCTGCGTGCGCACTCAAAAGCCCTCTCTCATAGAACTGGTAGGAAAAAATTGGGAATCCCACACTGCCAGAAACACACAAAGGCAGGTAGTTTGATGTGAGTAGGCATAGAGCTATATGAATAGCTATACAACAGATTTGGGTCAGAATTATTGGTTTCACTGTATATTAAATCAGTTCCTCTGTTTTTTTAAAAAATAAGCTACCCCACTGTTCCAGAAATATTCCAGCTATTTTTCTATTTGGTCTGAGTATTATATGTTTAAGAAGCATGGCTAAAATGAATTTTGTTATCCCAAGTAACCCTTTTCCATAATAGGCCAAGGAGAGTAGCTTAAAGCACTGATTGCTCTTGGAGCCAAGTTGTAGGTCACTGTAAGATTCCAATTTTAAATATGCAATATTCTTTTTTACATGACCTCTGTTTAACATGCTATAATTGCAAATTCTATAATAGAACTCTTCAGGTGACAGCACTTTTAATGGTAGCACTTCCCATAGATTCAAATAGTAATAGGTTTTTACTTTGGACTAAAGATAGTGCTAAAAAACAATCTGCTGGGAAAAAAATGAATTACATACATGGATTTAATGGATATGACTTAATGTGACATTGTTTTCCCTCCTCTACCTTCCAAAATCCGATAAAGATTTTAGTTTTGTCTTCTTTTACTTGAAATAGAGAACCAGGGGTGTCAAACTGGCGGAGCATGGACCGGATGTGTTACAGGCAGGTTACGCCCACCCCAGCTCTGTGAATGGAAAAACTGTCGCGAAACATCACATGACGGCAATGTGACGTGGCGAGTTTGATATTCGTGAAATAACCTGTTGCTTTTCTGGATTTCTGGAATGATCTATGAAACTTTGTCATAAACAATAACTACCATAATGTTAAAATAAAATTAGAGCCTCTACCAAATGTATGTATTTCAATTTGCACACTAACTCCAACCCACTCCGTGCAGTTTACAAATATTAGCATTTAAAAAGACAGGAAGGGATCCAGATGCATTATACAGTTAGAGAACAAAAATAGCAAACACATCCATTCATCTCACCCCAACCTGGGAGAGCAAACATTCTTTACTTCAAATTAATTTGATTCATGTCACCAGATTAGCGAAAGCCTTTTCTACTAGGACTTACAGCTCTAGTTCAGCAATGCAGCTAAAAATTGTCTAGGAACAGTATTTGTGTCGATATGAGGCTTTATTGTTTTACCTTGCAAGTGAGGGAAGCAGCCTGCCCTGCTTCCTGCAACTGTCAATTGACAGTGGGGCACATATGTTATTTGAGCAAAATGCATGAGCAACTGGTAAAAATACAAATCAGCATCTTTACCGAACAATAAAAGACACATATTTTAGGCATATCACACTCTCAACATCCTCTCTTACCCACATAAAGAATTGGTTCTCACACTTATTTTGGCTCTTCTGAGATTTCCCATTTTCAGCAAATTACTTCATCTAATTCAGCAATTCCTTTATTTAACCTAAGTGCACGTCTCTCTTGTCTAACTATCATGGGTGACTCAGCTGTACAGATGACATTTAGGTCTCAAATCCTTCACAGGGTTTTATTAGAAAACCTCTCTTGGCCCAGTCTGATGCTGGGAGCACAAAATGGCCTGGAAAAGTAATAAATTTGTAAGCATAAGGATGCAAACATGCTTAATTGTGCTATATGTTTTCTTTGCATGGAATAGTTACTCATGCATATGGTTCTAATTTAAAGCTGATATATGGTTTTAAAAAAAACGCGGCACAGTGTTTCTTGGTGGCTCTCATCTTTCTGCCTTGCCAGGTGGATTCATGGAGAACCTTATTAGCATGGTGTAGACATGATTTTTAATAGCTTTGGAACAGTACTGCATGAAAGGGGATTGTGAGGAATTAAAATGAGGCACCAGGGAAAAAGAGATAATGTGATGCATGCTTACTATTTATTTATTTATTTATTTATTTATTTATTTATTTATTTATTTATTTATTCATTTTAATTTACTTATTTATTTTACTTGCCACCCATCTCATCAATAGGCTGATTCTGCTGACACTATGCTTAAGGTGTCAAAATAAGGAAAAGACAAAGCCTCTTGAATGTAACCACATTGATATGCAACGGGCAACTAAACTAGCTTTAATGCAAAGATACGACTCAGCCAGCACATCTATTTGCATCTTAATTTTGAATTTAGTCTAGAACTGTAAAAGCAATCTAAGAACTCAGTGCACCTAATCGCCATTCTTGTCAGACCCCAGATTTTACCAGCGAGTCCCTACATAACCAAATCAGTAGTAATTCCCATTGTATATGTATTGTGTGTTTGGGATACAAAGGGTCAGAAGGAGGGCATAAAAAAAATGGTGAAGTTGCCACAAAGTCTGAAATTACCAAATACTACATTAATATAATCCAGAGAGGCGCAATACTGGAAGAAAGAAGATTTACCTACTATAGAAGAATGGATATTAAAAGTATGGAACTTAGCAGAAATGG
>JANHGC010003537.1:29895-50248 GCA_027560395.1 Boaedon fuliginosus
GTTGTACGCCGCCTCGAGTTCCCCATTGGGGGAAGAGAGGCGGGATATAAATCAAATAAATAAATAAAATAAATTGTTCAAAGTTACAGTGGCACTGAAAAAACCCTGTTCACATGGTCTTTGCAGCATCCCCATGTTTATAGATTCTTGGCAACTGATTCATATTTATGACAGTTGCAGTGTCCCTGGGTCATGTAATCACCTTTTGCAATTTTCTGACAAGCAAAATCAATGGGGAAGCCAGATTCTCTTTACAGTTGGGTTACTAATTTAATGCCTGCGGTGATTCACTTAACAATTAGGAAGGTTGTAAAATGGGGCAAAACTCACTTAACAAATCTCTCACTTAACAACAGAAATGTTGGGCTCAATTGTGGTCGTAAGTCAAGGACTACCTGTAACTTCTTTAGCTGACACCGAATGACAGCCTTTCCTAATCCAGAAGTTCCAATTCTGAAAGTAGAGTCTCTGTTATAGGTGAACAGCATTAGTGGTGTGAAACCTAAGAGCTATCAGTTTTATTATTAGATATGCAAAATATAGCTTGAGCTGGCAAGTGGGTTTGGAATTAAGGCCAGGGTGATTTTGAGCACATGGCCAGCCCAGGAATTTAAACTTAAAGAAAACTCAACTTAAAGAAAACATAACCAGTTCCAATTTCCTTTCTATTCAAAGTTACTTTTCGCCGACACCTGGAATTCTTTTTTCAACAACCTAATTTAAAGGGAAAATTTTCACTTGTACCTATCAGACATTTGGGAATTAAATCAGGCCAGAATCTATCAGCATACAGTATATTATTTATCACTTTCTGCTATCCCTGGCTTTTAATACATATAAAGTTTAAGACATGTCCTGTTATTGAAATGTTGAAAACCGTACAGAGTAGATCATAATTTTTAACAGAAGAAATAGAATCCTGTTGTAATTAGATTCTGTGAATAATTGAAGGAGTCCAAGAAGAAGGCAAGACATGGCAGTGATAGAAGAAGAGATAGTAAGGATAATCTCTGGATTCCCCGATAGAGAAATGACAGCTGCTTTTCGGGGGGGGGGAGTTGCTCTTGAGAAAATAAAACGGCTGTGTTTTGCCTGGTAAATTGTGGCTGTTTGGAGAAAAATACTGAATTTGCATAATGAACATTGAACCAAAACATGGTTTGTTTTAATAATAATTTGTATAACTATAGCAATTTGACACAAAACACCATTGTTATTTACAAACCATAATAGCTTTTTGACACATACTAAATTGGAACTGAACAATATAATGGCTTAGATTGTTACTCACATTTTTCTGCTTCTGACATATAAGGACAAATACCTGAAGATGTACCAGTTCACCTAAGGACACAGTGCTAATGTACTAATGGCCTGCTAAACATTACCAGTACGTTTTGTTGTACTCCAAAATAAAAGCATACCAATAGAATTGTGTTTGCAGGCTATTTTAAATTATGCAAAAAGGTGTTATTTTATGACCTAAATTAGTTCATGCAACATTTAGGTGCAGCTGTCATCAACACAACTTTGTTTGAATGAATGAATGAATGAATGAATGAATGAATGCACACCTAGAACTTGAAACAGAAACATATTTTTTCATGCTTGGCAGAATTATAGCCTATTTGAAAACTGTTTTAGTCTACTTTTACAATAACTGAAAAACATAGATTTTAGAGATAGTTTCACTAATATGAAAGGAAATTGGGATATGTGCCGAGCAATTGTTACCATACTATTTTTCCATGTCTGACTGGAAAGTAGAAATTTAAATGAAAGTGATTTGGTCAACCATGATACAAAGAGAAATTGCTGAACTTTCTTGGAGTTTTGTATAATTTGGGGAAGTAGGTAATGCAGATGAAAAGAAATATTCTGCTCAACAAATAAAACTAGTGTGTTGTTACCTGCATTTTGCTAGGAAAGAATGAGGAAGAACCAAATCTTTTAATTCATTCAAACTTTGCAACTAATCTTTGCTAACTTGGTAGCTTCCAAGTAAATTGAATTACATCATTTTCACCCAACATGGACGCTAAACGCGAGTTCCCCTTGACCGGGGAAGAGAGGCAGGGTATAAATCTAATAAAATAAATAAACAAACAAACAAACAAACATCCAGGGATAATGAAGCTAAAGACCATCATTCCAATGGGTGCCAACAAGGGAGATTCTTGTTCTACATAGTTTATGTTGCTAAGAATCATTCATATTAAATGAAGTCAGAAACTATTTGCATTTAATTCCATGGACAAAAATATTTAGACCCAGTCTATAAAGACTTAAAAACTGCACTTCTAAAACCATTTATTCTGGTATAATAAATAGTTTCATTTGTCTGGAGTTGTTTACAAAAGACCTAGTGTAGGATAATTTTGTTCACTTTTTGCAAGGCAAAGGAAGACTATTAAAGTGCAGTTCTATATTGATTAGTCACACATTTCTGTACGGTAATAACCTATTAGCTAGTAGCTAATTTGTAATTAATTTAAAATATAATAACCAATAAGCCTCTAAAACCTATAGAATATTGGGGAGATCAGTTTATGAAGCTGGAAAGGGAGGAAATTATTTAACATTTGACACTGCTAAGGAATTTGTCTCTGACGATATTCTGAAATATTCGAAATCAAGAAGGTATTAGAGTGAGGAATACTGAAAGTAGTCATTCACAGCTATCAGGTCCACATGGGAAACAAACAGAGACCTTTGGAATCAGTCTATGGTATTGTTGAATGGTTTGGATAATGTCAAGCCCTGGTGCCCTCCATTCTGGGCCAGTGATTTCAACCAGTCAGCAGGAGGTTCAAGGCACTTGCTGAATGGCTTTGAAAATACGTTAGGAAACCTAAATTGCATTATTCTGGAAACATTTACTTCTCCAGTTCCCTAAAAGGGAAGGAAGCCGCTCTTTTTTGTCTTTGTCCTTCATCACACGGGAAGATATTTCTTCCCATAATCTTTGATCAGATAAGAAAACTGTTCCAACGCAAAGAAGGATCAGAGAATCAGAAGACAGTACTGCTAACTGAAGATTGGGATCTTTTTGCTGCATTATTTTATTAATTGAACTGTGCTGCACCTTTATATCCCAATCCCTGCATTGTTATACATGGGTGTATGGGTGTGTATTCCTGCCAGAGTCATCATGGTATTTCCTTTTTCTCCCACTGTCTTCAAGTCTCATTGGTTATTCTGCCTTAATCTTCATAATATCAGCCTTGTTATATGTTCTTCTAGATCAGGGGTGTCAAACTCATGTCATCACGGTGGCATCACATGACGTATCAGGACATTCCCCCCCCCTTTGCTAAACTGGGAGTGGATGTGGCCAGCGCGTGACGCATCCAGCTCACGGGCCGGGAGTTTGACAGCCCTATTCTTGAATCAGTACTCTCATTCTGATATGGAATTTAGCGGCCTATAACATTCCCTGGCCACTCTGCTAAACTACAACAAATGGAGGAAGCTGATGGAGGACGGGAGTTCCATTTCTTTCTTTGAAGAAATGGTACAGGAGCTGATCTGGTAAATGATAGCAGCACATCTAACAGGATTTCCCTACAATTAGGTGAAGATACAAGAACGAAGGCATGTCTTGTAGGTGAAGATTCAGGAGTTTATGTTTATCTGAGAAGTATCTAGTCTGCCATAATTGCAGGCATGCATGTACTTTCAAACAGCATAAAGTTTACACATGCCATGTCAGTCACATAAGTCATATATGCCCTGCGATAGCTGAGTTTGTGCATCAACATAAGCTAAAACCAAATATATCACATTCTAGCTTCTTACGACATTTGAATCAGAAACAAGGCTGCTGCAGACATAAATATGAAGGTGTAGGAAGTGGTCCTGCATCATAAAAAAGCAGAATAACATACATAAATATAATGCCTTGGGCCTAAATAATGCTGTCAAATCTGTCAATACTGCTATGAGAATTATGGCAACAAACTCTGTTGCCCAAACAAGGGAAGCTTTGATTGGTAAAGGTGCACCAGTGCTTTATTTGTATGGTGACATATGTGCAGAATGAAATCTATTTAAAGGATAGGTGACAAGTTGGTCTAGATGGCAAGAAGAGGCAAAGGAAGGATCAAAATAGCATCATTATGATTTATGCACGTTTTACAAGTTCTTTTATTTCAGGTACTTTTATATTAAATAAATTAAGGGTAACATTTCCCAGAATTAGCCAAGTGCTAAGAATGATATCAGAGTGTGGGAGTGTAGAACCGAGTGTTAAACAAGCTTTCTAAACACAGTCCTGTATTTTTTTATCCAGTGGTGCAGATAATATTCTGATTTACATTAACCCTGGTGTTTGTCTGGATTCACAATATTCTTAATGCTCCAGCAAACTTTCTTAATGAAGGTTAATGTAATGAGAAGCCCATTTAGGCATCGAATTATCATTGTCCAGTTTTGGTACAACTTGCAGCTAACATCCAAAACATCCAAAAACCCCAAGCCTATTTCTTCCACTTCTCCTGCTTTTGAACTACTTAACCTGATAAAGAAGAACTGTGGGGAATTAAAGAATGTTGCATACCCTCTTCTAGCATAGAGTAGCCCCATGGTGAGTTGGGCAGAAAATAAATTCAACAAATAAAAATAAATCAATAAATATTGCTTGTTCCTAATAAAAGGAATCTGCTAACTCTGAATTTTGGAATCCTTTGTTTCTCAGAAAAAAGTTGATATACAGAACACAGGCAAGGTATTTACCCCAGAATTGTAATATTTTCTGAACTAGGTTACTAAGGCACACCTTATGAGGGTAAAAGGAAACATATCCTTAAATGTTTTGTTATTATTAGGGACTAGATATTGGTACTCTCTAGGCAATGTGTGGAATGTTCAGAGGTGGAAATGGTGGTGGCTAAATAAGGACTAGATCACTGAGATACAGCTGAGTTCAAGCCAGATTTCCTAGTAATGCAAGCCAAGAAGTCAGCAGTGCAAGGTAGTAGGACTGACAACCAATCCCCAAGCAGATGGTATGACTGTGGGGTGGATTATAATATACATGTATTTCTAAAGTGAATAAAAGTACATTGTGGTATTGGATGAATGAAGAACATCGACTTGTAAGTTGTGATATAGGAAACACATTTCTGTTCTTTACATATTTAATCATTCAATCACATTTCTAAATTATTGTGCAGTTAAAAAAGAATTTTGAATTTATTTTTTTGTTTATGGTATACACATATTTCCCTAATACATATAAAGTTACACAAAACTTCCTTGAGAAACTGAAGTTCTGCAGAATCAATATCGATGTTCTCTCTACAAATTGATCCGGTAAATGTTAGACATTGTTCCATTTGCTTAAAAATGTGGACCAATCCAAAATTTCTAACCCTATTATGACCATGCATGTCGCTCACAATTTCAAAATCTGATTTGATGCAAATTCAAAGATTATGTATATCTAATGTCTTGTGTATTTATTCACAAAGTATAGCTGTAGTAGTAGTAGTATTAATCTTCTTTACTCCCCTCTCTTATTGGTATTATGATTATGATTATCATGATAATTGTGATTATTATTATTCTGTTGCTTCCATGTATACTGAGAGCTTCTGCACAGGAAACAAATTCCTTATATGTCTAATCACACTTGGCCAAATAAAGTATTCAATTCAGTTCAATTTAATTCGACTGAATTCAGTGACTGTTCAGAATGGAATCAGTTTTGCCATTTTTGTGTTTTCAAAATACTATTTCCTGTAAGACATAGAATAGAAAGAGTGAAAATAAACACTGTGCAACAAGAGAAATAGCTATATAAATAAACCTTAATGTTGTTTTCAAAAACTATTAAAATGATATAAATTAATATCTGAATGTTTATTCTGGAAATACACTTCTAAATATGTTTTATCACTTTGCATATTTCTAACTAGATTTATAACCAATTACTTATTCTCAAATACCTTTTGATATTTTTACATTACATTACTTTTCCTGTATCTTATATATTTGTCTTAATATTATCTTTAGCTAGAACTTGGCAGTGCTGTATAGTTGCCCCAGGAAATGGCTTGATTGGTTGGTAGCGACATGATTTCTCTCTCTCTCTCCTCAAAGAAATTCAATGCAAGGCGTGATGTTGTTAGAGAGGCATCACTTTTAGGGAATGCTGTGAAATAGTGAATATAATAAGTTTCCTGTCCAACAGAGAGATGAAGGAAAGTCCTTTGATCCACTACTTTAGATACATATAGAGAATCTGGATTGAGTTCCCATTAAAACTTTTTCCTAAAAGTACAGAAACCCGAATCAGTGGCCCTCTAGCTGTAGCCCGGCTACAGTTCTCATTAGACTGTGCTGTTATCCAGGACAGATGAGATTTGGAATTCAACAACAACATAAGGGCATTAGGTTCTCTAACTCTGAGAGGAAAATTTAGTCTATTAAGACACTTCCTTCCTATGAAAGAAGTCATCGGGTTCTTTACTCAGAATTTTTAATGAGCAAAACTCTGCTTAACTTTTCGGGAAAAGAAAGGTCACAGTGGGCAGGGCAATGATGGAAAGTGAGCACGGCCAGGTTTTCCCTTTTTTTCCAGGGTTTTGATTAAACCACCCTGTAATTGTAGTACACATTGTTAAGACTTATCAGGCTTCTATTGGGTTCTTAATATTGGAGATTATGTTATGTCCTTGTGTTCATACCGTTTTCCAGATAGCGCTTTTATCTAAAATCACATTGGATCAGTGATAGTGCGTGGAATTGTTCTGCAAAAGGCAGGTGTGCACGTAGCCGTCTGACAGGAGGAAGACTATATATAAACCACAGCTGCTAAAATATGCAACCACTGGAAGTGAATTTAATGATTCTGGGAAGAATCTCTCTACAAGCACTGAGGATTTAATGGATGAGGCAATGCTCTTGTCTGCACACTTTCTAGACCAGAGGTGTCAAACTCAAGGCCTGTGGGACAAATCCAGTCCACAGGGTGCTTAGATCTGGCACATGCGACCTCTGCCAGCAAAAATGAAGCTTGGAAGGGCCGTGCACAGCCATTCCAGGCTTCATATATGCCCCCCTCCAGCTCAATTTTCACTGGCAGACAGTTGTAGGAGGCTGTCGTGGCCGAAAACAGCCAGGATCCTGTTTTCACTGGCAGAGCACTTAGGTCACCGCAACCCCCTCGACACGAGTGATGTCATGCTGGTCATGCCCCTGGCCATGCCTACCCTGGCCCTCCAGGTCAAACACTCTTGATGTGGCCCTCAGTGAAATTGAGTTTGACATCCCTGTTCTAGAGTCTCAGCATTTATTTATTTACTTACTTACTTACTTACTTCTTATTTAGTGACCAGACTGGATTCCAAGTGTAGTCTTACCAGAGTAGTAGAAAGTGAATAGTACTGGGCCTAAGACAGAATCTTGAGGTACCCCAATTCATGCTTCCTTCTGTGTAAAAGTAGTTCCATTGAGAACTACACTTTGAGTGTAGTTGGTCAGCCAGTTAAGAATCCATCTGATGGTGATGCTATCTGACCCACAGTTTTCTATCTTATTAAGACGTAGGCTGTAGTCTGTCAAATGCCTTAATTGTCTAAGTAAACTATGACCACAGTATTTCTCTGTTTCACCAATTTAGTCAGTTTGTCAAAGAAGACATGGTTTGTCTGGCATGATCTGTTTTTCACAACCCCATCTTGGCTTTAGTAGTAGTTTTGTTTGTATCTAAGTGTTCATAGATCTGTTGCTTCATTATCTGTTCTAGGATCTTCCAGGTATTAATGTTAGGCAAATTGGTTTGTATTTTCCTGAATCTATCTTTTTCCCCCTTTTTGAAGATTGGAACCATATCAGCTGTTTTCCAGTCTTCTGTTAGTGTCACGTATTAGGACTTCACCCTGTTTGTTCCTTATACTTCGAACATTAGAAAACATCTTAAGTATCTGAGTCCTTTTTGACTGAGCCTGCATTTGCTTCCTTCATCTTCTAAATTGTATTTGAATTCCTCTTCTTAGCACACTTTACCATACTACACACACATTAGAAACTGAGAGACCTTGAATTCTACTTTTGCCTTAGTTACAAGCCAGCTGTGTGGGTTTGGGCCAGTCACTCTGTCTCAGCCTATAGAAGGCAGTGGCAAACTACTTCCAAAAATGTTGCCATGGAAAATGTATGGATTTGTCCAGGCAGCTTCCAGGAATCAAAATTAATTCAAAGGCAACAACAAATGTCATTAAACACAGCTGAGGTATATAATGTTGCTTATAATTTGAGAACTGGAATAGAGGCTAAATGTACTGTAGCTTACTAATTCAGGACTCATTATGATCTTCTTCCAGCTATCAAATTAAATCAGTTGTTCTAATATTAAGTTCCTACTCATTTTACATTTTCTTGTCACATTTTTATTCCTCTACCAATAGCATCTCTTGCTTGATAGTCTTGCTTCAGAATTCCTGCACTTCTTCCATTTCTCCTATGTGTGTGATCTCAAGTAATCAGAAATAATGGGCAAAAAAGGAAGACAATTATGACAAACTGATTATTCAAATAAAAAAAGACAGAACAGCCACCATTAAAATGAATGTTCTCCCAAGAATAATCTACCTATTTCAGACAATACCTGTTAAATTAAAGAAATCATATTTTGACCAATTAAATAAAATTACCTTAAAATTTATTTGGCAAAAGAAGAAAGCGAGGATTAAACTTAAAGCCCTTCAACAAGATAAGAGTGTAGGAGGTTTTGGCTTACCTAACTTGGAAAATTATCATAAAGCAGCAACCATAGCATGGGTTAAGGACTGGGTGACTTTACAAAACAAAAGACTATTAATACTCGAAGATCACGACTTACACCTAGGATGGTATGCCTTTATCTGGTATAATAAACACAAATTGCATAAATACTTTCAAAGATATTTTATAAGAGACGCATTATTAACAACATGGTTAAAAATAAAAAAAATGTTATTACACCAAAGTACCACTATGGATTTCTCCAGTAGAGGCATGGACCTATCCGACTTTTAATAACTTAGATAGAATTATTAGATACAAAGATATATTAAATGTTAACAGAGAGATGAAATCGATACAAGAACTAAAATCTCAAGCCATTGAATTAACCTGGTGGGCACAAAATATTCTTCAATCAAACTACAATAAAGATAAGGTGACAACAGGCATAGCAAATAGGAATAATGAATTAGATATGATTTTAATAGGCCCTGGTGAAAAAATTATAAGGAAAATATACAAATACCTTCTATCACATGATACAGAAAAACAACAATCTGATAACATGGCAATTTGGGCAAAATTTTTTGGCTATATAGTTAATTCGGATGACTGGCAACAAATTTGGGACAGAAATATCAAACTTATTATATCAGTGGCATATAAAGAAAATTGGTATAAATTATACTATAGGTGGCACTATTCTCCATCTCAATTGGCTGCTATGAAAAAAAGCAATGATTCAAAATGCTGGAAATGTAAAAACAATACGATCTCGTACTAGTATATGTGGTGGCGATGTCCCAAAGCTAGGAGATATTGGACAGAAATCCAGCAATGGTTAAAGGAATTAACAAACTATACATTCCTATTAAGACCAGAGATATATCTATTTGGAATATTGCCACAATCCTTAAGCAAGGAAATAATATACTTAACTCTTCATGTCCTTATAGCAGCCAGAATTATATATGCCCAATATTGGAAAACAAAAGAATTGCCCAATAATACTCATAGAATTGCAAAACTGTTAGAGTGTGCCGAAATGAACAAATTTTCAATGAAAATTAAGGGAAAGGGAAACTCGGAATATTATAAAATTTGGGATGCACTATATAAATAGCTAAACAATAGAAATAGAAACTAGAAATTACATAGCAATGATAGTTAAAAGTAAATTAACGCAGACATAAGGAAATTAGTACAATATAGTTCCATGACTTGTATCTCCAAAAGTGTACGCTGTTTCTTTTTTTCTTTTTTGTGAAAGTTTGACCCTCTATATGTCATACTTTTATGTTTTTTTGTTATGTTTTTCTATTTTCACATGTCTTTTAATTAATAAAATTTATTTTAAAATAGGGAGATTAGGAAAGTTAAGACTACACTGATCAAAGAGGATGGAAACTTTCATGTTAAAATTGATATATATATCTAATTGTTATGATTTAAGATAGAAGTTATTTATAGTAGGAATGTTTTTAGAAATTGTCAAAGATCTTATATTATAAATGATCTGTTTTCTTACTATGATAGCAAATGATGTATTTTTATGTGTATGTTTGTTTTGTGGTTATGTTACAGTTTGTTTTTTTCTTTTTTGTTATTTCTATAACACAATAAAAATCTATATTAAAAAAAAAGAAGTAGCCTGTACTGCTGCACTCTAACCACTGCCCCACTGTGCAGATACATATGAGATCTTAATCATATTGAATCACTTCAGTATAATGATAGGAGGAAATTCCCCTACTAAAAACATAGTAATATGTTTTAAAAAAAACATAAAAACAAACAATTCCCCTACTAAAAACATAGCAGAGCGAGCCTCTGTTCTCCTCACTTTGCAGAAATGGAAGTCACAAGATTTCCAGGAAAAAATAATCGTGCAAGAACCCCTAGTGCCAACCCAACCAGTACTTCAGATTGCACTAAGGATCAAAGTAGTACAGGACAAAACATGTGATTTTTCTCATGCCAGTATGTATTAGCCAGCATTTAGGCTGCATTTAGACCAATTATAAGCTTCCAGGTCATCTTGGAAAGCAGCCCAATATATAGCATACTGCAACAGATTTATGCTATTATAAATTAGACTGATTTCATGTCCACTTACGTTGGCTCACACTCTCAGAATTCTTAGATTGGTTACCAAGAAACCAATTGGTTTAAATTACAAGATCTTTCGGAGGACACCAAGTCTGAGAAATCTGATGGGGTGTATGCTTGTTTAACAGCTTGAATATTATCAGTGCAATGGTTTTCATCTTCAGCATGTTTCAGAAATATACTCCGATGAAGCTGGTTTCTTTTCTGCTAAAATATTTATAAGATAATAGTCATATAGCATGAAATAAGGTGTGAGTAAATTAATTAGAAAATGTTAACAGAAGGGATATTTTATTAGGTAATTTTGCTGACAGTTTTTCAACAATTGTAATGAATATGCAGTGGGGACAGAATAATTAAAGAAGTATTTTAAATCATATTTGATTGTGATGAATTTCAGAAAAGTTATATCTCTAGACAGTATGGGAAGATTATAAATGAATATAATTATTTAGCTATATTGATACTGTATATTTCTCTACAAGGGAAACAACTTTACATTAAGGAAACAATTTTTTCTAAATATTCCTTTGAGTAACTTTTCTTGGTTTTAATCTTACTTTAAAATGTATAATTTATGAGTTACAAAAAGTGTTATGCTGATATCCTCTTCGTGGATTCTGATTATTGGTATATGGTGTGTCAGGTGAGTTTTGTATATTGAATTGAATAACCATTTTTCAAATGGGAATTAACATGGACAAGAGGATATAATTTTGAAGGGCAATTAAATGTTCTTTGTTTTCTTTAGGGCTGTTATGATTTGGTGACTAGTTTTATGGAGACCAATATGGGAATCATAGCTGGAGTGGCTTTTGGAATTGCATTCTCACAGGTATACCATTTTGTTGCTTTGAGGTGTGTTTGGCCCAGCTTCGGGGAGGGGGTGGGATTATGGAACTTTATTATCAAACTGCTCATTAATGCTTAGGTCATCTGTTCATTGATTTTTCTTTTTCCTACTTAAATGAAGTGGAGTTTCGCCAAGAGAGTATCAGTTACAGCCCAACTAATGACAGCCTCAAGGAGGGAAAACATTCTTCCATTGGATAAAATAAAGGTTAACCTAATAAAAGTAGCTTAAATGGAGCATAAACAGCCCACATGACAAATAGTTGATTCATATGCATGCGGAATTAGATTTGTCTTTGTTTAAAAGAAATATCAAGTTTGGAATCTTGTCATGCTTTAGAAAAGAAAGTTGAAAGCATATGCTTAATTTGTCCCGTTTAGAGGGTTATAGTTAAGAGCATCAACAAATATTTTTTTATTGAGACTCAAGCATTCATTGTAAACAAATGTGAATTTTATGTAAATGCTGCATCTAAAAATCAAAGTCAGGACAACATGCTAATTAATCTGTTTTCCATGAGAATTTCTTTCTTCAGAAATTAGAAAATTAGAAAATGTGTCCCTAAATTCCTTAGTATTATTTACAGCATGAGTTTATTTTCTTATTAATTAAGCAGGACTGAGACTAGGCACTTATGTGTAAAATATATTAGAAATCAATTTTTCAACATATTGTCTCTTTTAATTTTAATATAGTAGGGGAAATACGTAGTCATATGTTTTGTCTATGGTTTATTATTTTATATTTTCAGTTTGACAGTTTTCTTGTTAAATTTAGATATTTGTGCATTATCTGAATGAGGCAAAAAACATAAAATTGGGGAAAAAGGACATTCAACAATTGAAATGCTTTTTTAGAATAAAGTTAAAATACAGTCTAGAAATATTTTAAAATGTACTATTTATTGAGAAAATAAAGCTTAAAATATACATTTTTCTAAAATTCACCAATGTAGAGAAATGAGACGTCATTTGGCATTTTCATAAAATAGTGCCCTTTATGGATAAGACCAATTCACATTTTCAGAAAATGATTCTTCTATGGTACTTATTAGAAGTAAAAGTAAAGAATGTCCATTTATTTCAAGAATTAGTTTATGATTTATAGCGCGGTTGGGCAACTAGAGTCCAAACTTATGCTGCTGCAAGCTGGAGGCCAATCACCAATTGACTGATAATGAGACTTTGAGTTTTTTAAAAAAGAAAAGGAAATAGCCTAAGCTTAACAATCCCCTCCAGCCAAATGCATACTAGTATCTAGAAATGTCAACTTTGCCTTTTTAGCAACCTTATCATTCCACCCCACTGCATTTCTTGGAGACTTAAAATAATTTCAAAATGTTGCTCTTAACTAAATCAAAGTTGCTCATTCCACTAATAGATATTCCGATCCACAGTCACATCCAAATATATTTCAAACACCTGAAAAATATGTTTGACCAGAGGCATGGGGAAGGAAAAAAAAATGAATGTGCATATCTAGTTCAACATTTATGTAGCCTTTTGCTAAAAGCTAAATTCAGTAATGCAAAGAACAGACCAAGCCTATTTATGTTTATTTGTTTATATCAAATTCCATTGATCAATGGTATTTAATTTGATTAAAGGTTACTTTTAGATAGTTCCTAGAGTGCCAATCAATGACATTGTTTATATTTGGGGGGGGGGGGAGAGAAATGAACAAATTTATAGGAAAATGGACTGTTTGGAATGGAAGATAACACTGCCTGGACTTGCACAAAACAAAACAAGGAAATTTTGCACTTCCCTGAAAGCTGGAATGACCTTAAACATGTATAAGTCAAATGCCTGTATAATGATCTTAGGAAAATAGAAATGCAGGAACAAATGAGAGTGTAGCAATTAAATAAGATTATTTTCATGGAGAATGCTTGTTTTTGTCATGAATAAACCAAAAGGTTTTTTGATTGTAGATCAGAACCTTTAATAGAATCAGTGACGCTGTTGAAACTGAACATGAGATAAAATAATAGTGTTAAACGCTGTAGAGTATGAAGGATTTTAGGATTTTGCCAACTGGTAATTTGTTTGCATCATTCCCAAGGTGACCCAGTGTTTGATGTATTCCAACATGAAAGATAACATAATACCCTTTATTACTCTTGTGTCAAAGAAAAAGAAAAAGAAAATGGGTCAAGAAATGAAGTTTACTGACTGTTTTAAATAGTTACTAGGCACCTAGAAACCGGACAAGTAAGAATTTATTTAGAAAAGTCATGTTGGCACATCTGGGAAAACCCAAACCTGAAAGTTCTGGGTTTTCCCTTCGTAGCTGAAAATGTCAGGTTCCAAGTAATGCAACCATTTAAAACAAACTCTGAGACATTTCTATTCGTCAAAGAACAAGTTTATTAGCATACACCATCTTGGCACTTAACTGGTGGAAAGCCAGTACTAAAAGTTTTCCATCTTTCCATGTCGTCATACTTAGATTTTACAAAACAATATGTCACGTTGTCCAACCAGGATGTGAAACAGTCTTCTAGTAACTTCACTCCTCTGTCCGAGCAGCCATTGGAATGCGGCTGACTCATCGTCCAGCTATGTTGTTTTGGCTGGAACTCCATCCACCTCAGTTCTCCCCCCTTCCAGTCTCAAGTGCGTCAAACTGAATTCACATTAATCCACCACTAACCAAATTCAGGCTTGACAGAAAATCCAAAACCCATCCCCTGCACCCATCAGTCTGTCACATGGTCCAATCACCGGTTGTCCCAACTAGAGACACTCCTTCAACTACTCCTATCCCAGGTGCAGGATGACACGGCCTTGACTCAGAAGAATAGTGTTATGTCTAAACTTTCACGTCTCTCTAAAATCCCCCCTCCCAATTTCCTAGGCACTAAAATGTGGCAGCGTGGAAGCTCCTAAGAAAAATGGCTTCTAAAGCTGACAGGCTTCTCCCCCTCAGGAAAAAAACACATCCTAGGGAAAAAAACCCAAGAAAACAGGAGGTTAATCTGCATGTCCAATCAACAAATTAACTACCTCTCCTCCCCACACAGGAGGACCCTTTGCTTATCAGGGAATTTATCATGGAACTGTTTAACCAACCTATCTGCTTTTACATCCCAACTCTTCACCCATGGAGCTTCTGACAAAGGGTACCTCTTCCAGTGCACTAAATATTGCAGTTGACCCCTATGCAGTCTAGAATCAAGGATTTTCTTCACTTCATAATGAGTTTCACCTTGCACTACAACTGCTGGGGGTGTAGTTGTTTGATGTCTTAGCCTTGAATTGACAGCTGGTTTCAACAAACTGCTGTGGAAAACAGCGTGTATTTTCCCTAGTACTCGAGAGAGGCTAAGTTGAACTGTTACCGGATTTATCACTTTCACTATGGGGAAATATCCTAGGAATTTCAGTCCTAACTTTTTACTGGGTAGTCTCAATCTAAGTTATTTGGTTGACAGATAAACTCAATCCCTTACTTGGAAAGGGGGCTGGAGGGATCTATGTTTATCAGCTTGAGCTTTATACTCTTTAGCAGCTTCTGTCAGAGTATTTTTTGTGTTTTCCCAACCCTTTTTTAATGAATTCATCCACTCCATGAGAGAGATGGATGGTGGTGGTTCTATGGGCAATTCTGGCATGGGAACAAATTCCATGCCACTTGTAATTTGAAAAGGAGTTAATCCCCTGCTACTATGCACTGCATTGTTATAAGCAACTTCAGCAAACAGCAATAAATCAGCCCAGTTCTCTTGCTGGTAATGTACATAGCATCTAATATATTGTTCCCCCATAGCGTTCGAACGTTCCATGGCTCTGTTTGTAGCCGGATGAAAAGCTAAGTCCTTGGGATGATCCAATGGACCTCAGGAACTCCCTCCAGAATTTAGCTGTAAATTGAACACCTTGGTCTGATATTATCTGCTGTGCCACTTCATGAAGCTGATATATATGCTTCACAAACAATTTAGCCAGCTTTTTAGCTGAAGGTAATCCAGAGCAAGCGATGAAATGGGCTTGCTTAGAGAACAAGTCTATTACAGTCCAAATTACTGTGTTTTCACCACTCTCTGGGAGTTCAACTATAAAGTCCATTGGAATCTCCTCCCAGGGTCTTATAGGTTCGGCCATATGCTGAAGGAGGCCAGGTGGTTTTCCTGGTCGCATTTTCATTGTGGCACAAACCAAACAACTTTTGACATTCTTCTATGTCCACTTTCATTTTTGGCCACCAAAACTGTCTCCCAGCCAGATAGAGGGTTTTTAAAAACCCAAAGTACCCCCCTAGCCAAGACTTTGCCTCAGTATAATTAGTCTTAAGTTGCTGGGCACATAGAGTTTGGACCCTTTCCAGGCCAGTCCATCTCTTAATATCAAATCACCTCGGTTTTCCATAAACAACGCATCAGTTGAAAGTGCCGCTTTTAAATCCACAGTCTTCAGGGAGGTCAGAACGGCATCTGGCTTGGGCATGGGTGATAGCTTGGGTTGCTGACTGCGTTTCTGATATCATAACATGCACTACTTCTTCTCGATGGCTGTCAAATTGGGGTTTCCTTGACAGGGTGTCCGCTAAAAAGTCCCCCCCGGATGTATTTTAGGGTGAAATTAAAGCATTTAAAATACTGGCCCAATGAACTTGTTTGGGGGAAAGCTTCTGAGGAGTTTTTAGAGCTTCGAGATTTTTGTGATCAGTCCATACCTCAAACGGCTCTTTGACTCCCTCGAGAAAGTGCCTCCATGAAAGGAGGCCCTATTACATGGCAAAGGAAATGAATTGTCTGTAGAAATTAACAAAGCCGTGGAAGCTATGGAGCTGTTTACAAATGTGAGGAGGCTGCCAGTCCAACACAGCTCTCACTTTTCTGGGATCCATTTCAATTTGCCGCCTCGAGTTCCCCCGAAAGGGGTGAAGAGAGGCGGGGTACAAATCTAATAAATAAATAATAATAAATTCCCTCATTTGACACTTGGTAGCCCAGGAAGTCTAGGGAGGCTTTATGGAATTTGCACTTTGACAGCTTAGCATACCCTGTTTCCCTGAAAATACGACGTCCTCTGAAAGTAAGACATAGCTTGATTTTTACACGTCCACCCAACATACACATGCCCCTAACTCATAGGTTAGTCAGTGGATAACATCCCCCGAAAATAAGACCGGGTGCCTTTTTGGGTGGCAAAAAATATATATAAGACAGGGTCTTATTTTCGGGGAAACACGGTAATCTGTTATACTGTATTGTTTTTGTGGACAACTGATGCATCTTAGAATGCTGAGTCCTCTGTGTTACACGATGTTGGGGTCACAGAGAGCAATAGAACAGTGGAAACAGCTAGAAGGTCTGGGTGAGCTTCAGTAGGAGCCATGGTGGTGCAATGGTTAGAATGCAGCATTGCAGACTAACTCTGCCCACAGCCACGAGTTCGATCCTGATTAGCTCAATAGCAATAGCACTTAGACTTACATACTGCTTCATAGTGCTTTACAGCCCACTCTAAGCAGTTATATTGCCCCCAACAATTTTGGGCCCTCATTTTAGCTACCTCAGAAGGATGGAAGGGTGAGTCAACCTTGAGCCTGGTGGAATTTGAACTGCCAGATTGCAGGCAGCAGACAGTCAGCATAAGTAGTACTGAACTCTAACCACTGCACCACCAAGACTTACAGTTAATTCAGGCTTCCATCCTTCCAGGTGAGTAAAATAAGGACCCAGACTGTTGGGGGCAATATACTGCCATTTGTAAACTGCCCAGAGAGTGATGTAAAGCACTATGGAGTGGTATATAAGTCTAAGTGCTGTAGCTAAGTGCTATTGCTATTCAATAAAAAGTATAGGGAATGGCCCTGAGGGACAGAGGAAGAACCACTACCAAGGAAATTGTTAAATTAAGTGGGATTTGAATTTGGGCCAAGAAAATAACTTGAGAAACCTTCACCAAGATAAAGTGAGGGAGGACAAAATGCTATTAGATTTGCAAGTTTCTGTTACTGTAGCTGTTACAATAAAAGCAATCCTAGCCTCTGGCATTGGTTTCTTAGTTAAGTCTACTGTGTTAGGCTGACAAATTCACTCTGGGGATAATAGCTATAAGTAGCAGAGTTGTTAAAAGATCTGTCAGATACCACAATGTGCATACAGTATATAGTTTTGGATGGAGTTCTTTCTATATCTTTTGAATCATAATATTCTCTATTGTCAGAAAGTTAGTTTATAATTGTTTATTTCTGTTTAGCAAGGGGAGAGATTTAGTGACATACTACAAACCCCATTACATCCAGATAAGAAAAGGAAAAGTTTCATAAAAGAGTTGGAGAGAAAGAAAAAATTGAGAACTGTGGCTAAAACTGCTATGTAATGAAGAGTTTCATGTTATTATTTCCTTTGGAATATTTGTTAAGAATCCTTTGTGAAAAAATATAAAAGTAACTGTTTTGTAGTGTATATAGAATTGGACAAACCATGTGCAGTCACTGGATGTGCCTATAATATATATTTTGGTTCTTGAGCCGTATTTTAAACATTTTAGGTATTGTAGATATTCCAAGTAACTGTAGAAAGTAGAGCATTAATAGTAGTATCCAAACAGTTTTGTTAAATAAGTCTAATTCACTATCTAATTTATTTAGGTCGTTTCCTATGCATTTTAATGAAAAATCCATGTTTTCCGGAAATAAAAAGGAGGCCAGATCTTTAAAGGTAAACATAGTTTTTAAATTGACAATTTATTTATTTATTTATTTATTCGATTTATATCCCACCTCTCTTCACCCATCTGGGGAACTCGAGGCGGCAATTTATGTAAATTGTACAAATGAAAGACATTTTAAATTAGATTAAATCATGTTTCTTTGCTTTTGTTTATGCGTTTGATTATTTTTCTTTATATTTGAGGCAATATCATGAGTAAACATCAAGCTACTTTTAAATTCTTACAAGCAATATTTCAGAAAAGTAGCAAGCAAGTCATTAGAATGTAAGATATTGGATTAATGTAAGATCCATTAATCAGAATCTCTGTCATGCTAGCTACTTGCATAATTTTGAGTCAGCTTCATATTTCTACTGTTGATTTATAGCTATACTTTATAGCTTTATGGTAAATGCCAATTCGTAAGCTTTTTTACTACATGAAAAAATGAAACTTTTTCTCTTTGTGGGAATATGAAAGAAACTCCAGGAGCAGAAGCATCCAGAGGAAGGGATCAAATGATGGAAGAAGTATTACATCATTCCAATGCAAACTCCACCTCTTTTTAGATATGTTGTTCCACACATGTACAAAAGATGCAGAACTTCACCACTACAATGTTCATTTCATCCTCTTGATAACATATCTTTTTCAAAGCCAATAGTACATAGTGAAACTGACATAGAATTTATAGAATAACTATGGATACTCCCAGCCAGTTTGCCATCAGATTAAAAGTGGTTGCAAACTATGGTTTGAACCATTTAGTTTGAAGGCTTAAATGTTACCTCTAAAAGGAAAATTATACACAAAATGAGGAAGTAGAGAAAAACATTGAGAGAAGAGAGCATTGGCCCATCATCTTTAGAATCACTAATGTCATTAGAAAAAGTTTTAAATGTGTTTTTCTATATTGGTAGGAAGAATTCAGATTGCATTTCAAGAACATATCTCGTATAATGGATTGTGTTGGATGTGATAAATGTCGGTTATGGGGGAAATTACAGGTATGTGATGCTTTTTAATATTTTAAGGTTAACATTCTTACGTAGCAAAAACAGTTTCTCACACCAGGCAAACTATTTCTTATACTCTGAATTTCTAAGGCCGGTTAATGTCAATATGATAAATTTTAGCTTTACCACAAAGTCAGATATTTTACATTTGCTATATTATGACATTCAAGCTATGCAAGTTGTACATATCATTTCACCAATTATAGAATACAATTTCTTTATAGTAGAATACATACCCTATTATGCAAATATTATTTGATATTTATATTAAAATACTGCATAGCAGTAACTCGTAGACTTATACTGTGTTTCTCCCAAAATTAGACCTAACCAGAAAATAAGCTCTAGCCTGATTATTTAGCGTGCTCCTAATATAAGCCCTGGCAGATGGAGGCAGAGGCATGGAGAGGAAGGCAGGCGATCCAGGTGTGCCACATGGGTCGCAGGCAAGCTGAGAGACAATATGACAGAGTGGGTAGCCAGCCACGGGAGCGTCATCTTCACATCTCTTGGCTTGCCTGCGGCCCACGTAGCGCATTTAGATCGTGTGTCTCCCCCACGTGCTTCTACCTCTGTCTGCTGCTTGGCCAGGTAATCAACTGCACAGGCATTGCAGCCCCAGAGTACGTCGACTAAGGGGTTGGCGGGCTGAAGCCGCTGCCAGACACTGTCGGCCCCTGCATGCTCACCACCTCTTGTGCACACCGGAGGTGGATTGCCCACCCAAGCTGATCACCCTGATATCATGTTTTCCCCGAAATAAGCCTTAATGCTGGACCTGGTCTTATTTTGGGGGAAACAGTATACTACTTCACAGTGCCTCTGGAGGCATGGCAGAAGATCTAGATAGGCGGAGCCAGTGGTGGGTGGATCTGGGGTTCCGTGTGGAAAGGAATGTTAGGGGATTCGGGTGCGAAGTTTAGTTTCAAACCGTCTGCAAAGGGCGGCGGGGTGGTTGCTGCCACTGCTTGGAATGCGGGCTA
>JANHGC010003537.1:67724-86093 GCA_027560395.1 Boaedon fuliginosus
GTTTTTTGTTTTTTGTTGTTTGTTTCTTTGTTGTATTTTGCATTTGTTTTGTTGTCGTATGTATAGTTTTTAAAAAATTTTGTACAATAAAAATTCTTTTTAAAAAAAAAGAGTATTTTAATGGCTACTTTATCCTCTTAGCCGCTTTCTGATTTAAACCAATGTAGAAAGAGTAGAAAACCAGGAAATTCTCAGTTCATATCACAACTATATCACAAAAATAAGCCCTATGGGGTGGAACAAAACATGTGTGTGCAAGCGCACACGCACACGCACACGCACACAATTATAATTACAGAATTGTTTTAAGGATACAAAATAAAGTGAAATATTTTAACTTTTGCAAAGCATCCTCATCCTCATCATTTCATGCATATCTAAGTATTATGAGCAAAGCTTACAACAGTAGAAGTATATCCAGAAGAAAATCCGTGATAATGAACACTGCAAACAATGTAAAATATTTATGAAAAACAGATTCTGGCAGAGTAATTTGTTCTTCTGGCTTACAATACCACTCAGGCACTCAGGAGAAAATAAATATGGAAATATGAAGAAAGCCAACTTTTTCTCACCCTGAAGATCTCTCAATACCATCCAGAGATTCTTACACAAACAGGTCTGTGTATCTATCTATCTGAATTTTTTTACCAAGTTAAAAGACAAATCAAAGAAAAATAAGAAAGAAAAATGGAAGTGTTTAAAATAATACAAAGATAAGGAAAAAATACTAAAAGCAACTTCCAATCTTTACAGCAGTTATAGACCTACTTAATGTCATTTCCCGCTTTCAAGATTATGTAACCTTATTCCCTCCTCCCTGTATACAGTCCTTTTTAATAGATAAATCCAGAAATTATCATTTATTATTTTATTTATTTATTTTATTAGATTTATACCCTGCCTCTCTTCCCCGGTCAAGGAGAAGAGTTCCTTATTATCCATTTTTAGCAAGAAGTCCATAGAGGGTTTCCAATATCACAGATTCTTACCTTTCGGTAAGCGAGCCTGAAGCTATTTGCTAGTTTTCGCAGGCTGCCAAGATCACGCTGGAAGCCAGTCAGTTCAGAAGCAGAAGCATGGTGTGTGTCTCCTAAAGCTAGACTAGAATTTGTCTGTTTCTGCCACAGAGTGGTACGAAGAGATAACAGTAGATCACAAGCCAGCAGCTGGATCATCTAAAGAGATAGAATCTCATTCAGCCATAAGAATACAAAAGTATTCAAACAACAGTAATGGCGGCGGGGGGGAGGGCGGGGGCAAAGGTTGCAGTAACTCTGCTTGAAAATTTCTGGTGGTCAGAGTCAGTTTTGAACAACCACATATGGCCCAGGAAAAACCCATGTCCAAGTTACTAAAATGCAGTTTTTAATAGTCATTATCATTACTAAATATTATTGTATTACATAAATATACATTTATTATAAAAACTAAACAATAAACAGGAATAAAAAAGTATGTTAGATTAGAATGTATATGAAAAATAAGGAGACACATAAAAAACCTAGACAACTAAACAAATTAAATAGATAATCCCCTTTACAAAACTAAGACAAAATAGGCCCTATAAAATCTATTAACAGTATATAACCACTTAAATCAAATAAAATTAAGCAATATGCAACATAAAAATCAAAGAGGCCTTTCACCAGAGCCAGTCCTTAAGCTTAACGTCCCCAATCAAAGGAGCAGCCCTATTCCCCAGTCAAAAAAGATTTAAGCTCAGATTTAAAGACAGAAAACTAGTATCTTCAATTATTAAAAAAACCCAACCCAGCTTACATCCGGGAAGATATCTCAAAGACATTGCCCCAAATAATATTAAACTTCTTTATAATAATTATTCGTTAACTAATTTTTGTTTCCTGTTTAATTAATGCTTTGTGAAATTAGAATATAGTGAAACCTCACTGTGTTGATCTTGAATTGCATTAGCATTAACAGGAGACAACTGAAAAATTGATTTATTTGTACATATATTGAAAAGCTATCCTAAAGAATGTGCATTTGACCCAACAATTCCCCACAAACAGAAAGCAATACAATGTTGGATCAAAATAAAAATGGCATCAGTGTTCACAGAACTAAAATGTTGCACATTCTCTGATGACAAAATAATGCTTTACAAGAAGCCTACAATTTGATTAATTTATTCTTTCAAAATACAAGCCGTAAGCAAAGTGTTAAATACAGTACAACAGTTATATGTTTACCTTTTCTTTGCCTGTTATTCTATGGGTTCCTTTCCTGAGCCCTTTCAATTTACAGTATTGACCCTGCATGTTATTCCTTGCATTTGGGTCTCTTTTTGGGAATCCATATTTCACTGATTAATCTGTAAGAGGGTTGGTGAATTAAATACGCCTTCCTACCTTTGGATGGAGGGCTAGATTAAATGGCCTCTTGATCCACTTTATATAAAGTTCCTAAGAATTCCTTCCCATACCAACAAAAACCAAGGCTCAGGAGACTTGACTTGTAGTGCAGAGATCAGGCAGGCCTCTGAACTGCACTGCAGAAACATTGCATGAGTATTTCCAGAACATGCAATGCAACTACAATGCACTACAGTTGCCACCCTCCAGGCTTATGAAACTCAAAGTGCACTTGGTATTAAAAACAAAGATGGTATGAAAGAGACAATTTCATGATGCAAAATTGAGAACTGTTCTTAGCTATGGAAATCAATATCCTTATTCTTTGGTGAAAATAATTCATTTAGGATGTGCAATTCAACAGAGAAAGGAATAGGTCAAGCAAGCACTTGTCCTGTTATTTGGGCAGAGCTAATGAACTGGGAACAGATGCTATCCCCATCTGCCTTTCCTTTGGAAATAGGTACAATGCAGCTGTATTTGCTGCACTGGAGGAAGGCAAAAGAAGGAAGAAGACTCTTCATTGATTCCTGGGAGAGTAAGAAGAAACTAGACTTTCTGTCTCAATGACATTTAACAAACCCTATATATATTAAGAAAACGGTTTGTTACATTAGTTCAAGTAGGTATTACAGGACTTACATTGTTGAGACTTGTGCTTGAGACCCCACTTCTCATGTTGAGACTGTTCCAGAGGTGAGTGCTAGCTCTTTCACAATGACTAAATGAACCATGATGCCCATCTGCCTTGCTAGACAACAAGACATTCATGGCTTTGCATACATGGAAGATAGCTCGTACAAGGGCATTCCTAGGGGCATACAGGGAGGAGGAGAGACATAACAAGGAAAATGATTAATGTCTTTTAGGTTTTATGAACAGTAGATGTGTTTGTATTCTGCCCTTATTATTTTTACAAATGATACAAGGTAGGGAAAATATCCAACATATCTGCCTCCTCTTATTTTCTCCACAACAACACCCGATAAGTTGGACTGGAAGAAACTGGTCCAAGGGTTAACAAGTTGACTTTCATGGCTAATGCGGAACTAGAACTCATCAATCCCCGCCCCCCTCCTTTAAATGTATTTCCAGATACTTTGCTATATAAATTGCTTTGGTATATATTCTCCTGAAAAAGTGCTAAAATGAGCCCTATTAATGAATTATCACTAGATAATGATGCAAAAACTAGTATAGTAGATTTCTAGACTGATATTTTGCACCCACTACTTCTAAGCATACTTGGGATACCCAATTCTGAAAGGTTTTGGGTTAATTTAGAAACTATTTAAAGAAACAGGTTATAATTTAGTCTCATGGTGCCTAACAGAGATTAGTGATATGTTTATGGGAGATCAAAGCTAAAGATTAGGAAAATTTCTATTTTATTATGCCCCTTTTCGATTTCAGATACACAGCTGTACAAATAATATAAAAGACCACACACTCCATCATCTCCAAGCATTTAGGAATTCGTTCCACGTTGATAAACTGAGATTTTACAGCTGTATCATCACCCTTGAGCCAGCTAATTATCATTGTGATTGCTGATGACCACCATCTGCAGACTACATCAGGACCTACAAAAAATGAAAGATTTATTTATTTATTACATTTTTATGCTGCCCAATTCCCGAAGGACTCTGGGCGGTTTACAACAGAGATAGCAATAGCACTCAGATGTTATACACTGCTTACCGGAGCTTTAAAACACTCCCAAGCAGTTACAAAGTCAGCGTATTGCCCCAACCATCTGGGTCCTCATTCTACAGACCTTTAGAAGGATGGAAGGCTGAGTCAACCTTGATCCTGGTGGGATTCAATCTGACAACCTGCTGAACAGGTCAGCAGAGATAGTGCATTTAACCACTGCGCCAACGAGATCATTAAAGGCCTTATATCTCTCTCTACAAAAAACCGATTCCAGCCTTTTAAAACATGAATTCCACCCAGGAAACAAAAATAGAGCCAAGAGATAACAATGGGGGAAATGTAGCTTTGTTTCTTCATTCTGTTGTTTTATATTCCATTTTCAATCTTGTGGACATATTTATAATTCTGAAAATGTGGATACTGTGGATATTGAAGCAAAATAGTTACTAAGGGCTCCATTCATTGACTACTGGCAAGGATATCTGTCTCACAAAATGCTACTACCTATTACCCCTGTTTACTCTCATTTTCTAGGCAGATGAATACATTTCCAAACAAAGCATAAGCAGCAACCAATCTTATTTTCTAAGAAAGCTTGTGGGGATTTATGAGGGATCAAAAAGTTATTTATTGATTGATTTATAAAATGTATAGGCTGCCCACCTTACCTCAAAGTAACTTTTAAGGTTTCAAAGTTATCTATGAAATAAATATTATACTAAAGACACTTTGCTATTCTATACTCAATTTCCCATTTTTATTTTATTTTATTTTTTAAATATAAAAATTCAGTTAAATTATATGTTGCCTAGCAGACAATGCATGTGTTTGAAGGCATACTAGAACCCCTGGGGGCAATACTTTCAGTCCTTCCTGCACTTCAAAACTTGCCACAGGAAGGAGAACTATAGGAGGAAGACAAACTGAAATAAGAAAATTATAAACATCATTTCACCATTCTATCTTAAAGCTGATCTTGTATTTAAAAAAACAATATTTAGTCTCAGTTAAATATCCAGAGCCATTTAACAAATTAGATGACACCAGGACCACAAAACAAAGGAAGCATAAACTTGGAAAGCAAAACTTTTGGATTATCCCATTCAGGACTTGAACAATATTCCAGGAACTAACCAGGATTGTCCAGTTCTAACTGGAAACATAAAGCATCTTATTATTGCCATTTCTCAATGAAGCCCTCTTTATAACAGGCTTACTACCTGATCACTGAAATAAATGGAGGGGTTGTGAGAAGTGGTCCAAGAAAATCTACCCTTGTAACTGACAAGGTGTGTTACACCAAAGATAAGGGACTTAAAATAGATAAGGGACTTCTTTTTGTGTGATCAAGACACAATCTTGAACCTTGGCCTGCAGAGCTAAGACCCAAACATCTACTGACGTTTCTCACATATAGGATGCTTGGCCCATTAGTAAGAGTGAAACAAACATCTGGCCAAGTCAAAACAGACCTGCGACAGTAATCAAGGCAAGTACACAAATCAGTACCTCTCCTAGATTCAATATCTTCTTTATTTATCTTATATAGATGTTTTGCTCTTAAAAGTCACTAACTATAATTTATAAGACACGTCAGCTCTTGGCTGAAATACTATTTTTAATAGAATATGCCAGAAAAATTCAGAAAACAGGTTGTGATAGCATTCATCTTCAGATCATAGCAGGGAAGACTATACTGATTATTATGCTTTCCTAGAGGAAAAGTATGTGATTTACTGAATCACTAAACATATCCCTGTGATAAGATGACCAGCATGAACAGTGATAATCATAATAAACTGAGGCGTTTATGAATAAAATCAGAAAAAGAGGGATTGGACAGACTTATTGTCTGTTTCATTTCTTTTATTTGGTTCAGTAAGACTGCAGTTGTTTGTTTTTGGTGTTAGAAAGAGCTACAGACTGAAAAAACATGTACTCCACCAATATTTCAGAAAAATATATTGGCCAAATACATAATTAATCGAATACACTTAATCAAATGTATTTGATTATTAATCTACAGCTGAATTGTTTTTAGCTGTATGTATAGAGATTATATAATATAAATGTAAATTACAGGGAATGAGCCACCTTGAACTGTGAGATGGGTGACAAATTTAATAATAATTCAAACATCCACATCTTACCTAGGTCTATGGGAAGGACTCAGTAGATGGATGAAAATGCCAATTCCAGTCTGAATATCTGGTTGAATATGTGATGAACCATAAATAATAATGGAAATGGAGATAAAAGCAGAGGCACCAATATCTCTACAGAAATATCATTTCCATCAAGCTAGTTATCAATTATCACCTAGCAGCATGGCTGAAATATTGAAGTAGGTCACTCCATCAGCTAAGACTCAGACTTTGTTCTTAAATACAATTACAGTACTAAATTATTGTCATGATGTTGTGAATTAATGCTGAGTTTGCTTTCTTTCCTTTCTTCTACCTTTTTCTTGTGTCGTGTTTAGTTATTAACTACATTGCAGGAAAGCAATATATTATTAGTGATATGTAGTGTAGATCTCTCTGATAAATCTCAAAATTGAAAAGTGGATAAAAAAGCAAAATTGAATATAAAAGATTTAACACGAGAAAAATAGCAACTGAACACTGAATAAGTGCAGATACATTCAGGATGAGAGAGAAAAGAAAGACGAGAGAGAAGTTAAGCATGAAAACCACTGAACAGGTCTTTCACATACCTAGGGCAGACTTCAGCACAGAATTTCCAGAAAAAGGTGGTATCCCACTTCCCAGAGAATCCACAAAAGAACTTAGCAATGTCAAATATTCCAAAGCATTAGCGAATTCACTGCAAGCAACAATACAAAGTCAGACTTTTAGTAGTTAGGATAATGTATCATATTTTTACAATGAATCGTAATAAAGTAAAGTTATATTTTAACACACTTTTTTTAAGGATGACCCTCTGTACAAAGAAAGTATTACATTCACACCCGCATTCTGAGAGGCAACCAATATTCACCACTGTGATATTTGTTTTATATGGCTTTCTCCCAACAGAGATAACAATGACTCTTGCCATGAACATTTCAATGATGAGCGTAACCGAGATGGTAAAGTTAAATAATGTTGGGTTTCAATCTCAAATAATTTGGTCAATCAATAGATGAGAATGATAGCAAATGATAAAAAAACTTCTTACTATCAACCATAGTACAGGCTACTTCATATACTTTTTACGCTAATCTGTTTTTTGCAATTTGTACAAACTGTTTAGAGAAACTGTACTTTGTCATATATCCAATTAATACTGTGGATGGATACAATCCAAGTGATGTATTATGAGAAAAGCAATACTATATGGGCAGCTGGAATATATATTGCCATTCTTCCTCCAATGTTGAACTATAGGTTTATTAAAACAAAAAGAAATCTTCAATATTCCCCAAAAAACTGCCAACATGACCCAAACATGGCTCACCAAGGTGCTTCATCATCATGGCTTGTAGCCCCTTTGGGAATCTGAGGCTTCACAATGGATTCAACAGCTCTCTCCAATAGGTTCTCACAGAATGCCTGGTGTACCTGTGCAATGGGATCAGCTATATATGCGAAGGCAAAACAATCAGTTTACTACTTTATTCACAAATCCAACAATAAATACTTCAGGAGTGTAAGTCTTTCTTTTTTTCTTTTTAGATAGAAAACTGTATTGCAGAAGAATGCCAATTTATGGAAAACTGTCCTCTTGATTGTTTTCATACATTCTCTTAACATTAACAGTTTTTAAACCAAAGCATGTATAAATCTAGCAGGACAAAGAAAATGCATATAGATAAGGATTATCCACTGTACTGATAACAGCCTTACAGAAAATATCTTCTCTAGCTATTGATCTTCACCTGGGTTCCTCTGAGTGGAGTACAGACTATCCTTAGCAGCAGCTTTCACTGTCCAGCTCCGTTCCACAAAAAATTTCTGCCCCAAAGGATGGCACAACCAGCGTAAGGAGTCAGGGATGTCACTATGCTCAGAAGTACACAAGCTTTGAGCTTGACTTAAGAAATAACTCTGAGAAGAAAACATGCAATATTTGACTGAAAGTTAGCAATCTATGGATGAAATTTTTAATGTACCAACACAGAAGTCACTTTCATTTATTTTAGATGCAAATCCAGAAGGATAATTTAAATATGCCACAGTATTTAATTTAATACAGGTAGTCCTTGCTTGGGAGCCACTTGAATTTATGCCCATACTCTGTAGCACTTCCCACAGAACACAACCTTCAGGGCATCCACACTCAGCACATGCCTGCCCATACTCCATACAGCCCACACATGGCATCCACCGACATACATGTACTTCTTAATTCCCACCCATCCATTTGCCTGGGATGCGGTTTCAGTAGCATAAGTAAGCACTTCTGGATTTCTGCCTCTTCCCACATCAGTCATGTGAGATCCTCACTTAACAACAGAAATGGAGACTGATGAGATTCCCTTCACTAAATGACGCAGTACTGTGACATTGCACTTTACAACTGCATTGTTTAGCAGTGGAAATTCTAGTCCCAATTACTGTTGTTAAGTGAAGACTCCCTATATTGCTAAGTGTTTCAAAACAATCCACGCACCGCCAGAAAGCCCAGCTTGCCACCACAGCGAGTCTTCAGGCCAACTGCAGCAGTTAGATGAATCTCTGCCAGGGTACTTGGTGAAATCTTCTCCTCTGCACATTCTGCCAGGTTTACAGCACACAATGCCATGTGCAATCCTGAGTAAGCTGAACTGGACGGAAGCTTACCTGCACCAGAAATTTTTAAAAACATCATTTATACCCTGTTGTGAATCACCTTGTACAAGTGATGCACTGCATGGTTTCATCTGAAAAAACTCTTTTAACTACTGAAAATTAGTACACATCGCAGTATCACACAATACCCTGTTGTGCAAAATAGCCGCCTCGCATTCCCCTTGACCAAGGAAGAGAAGAAGGGTATAAATAAAATAAATAAAATCTTGCATTATCAAAAATAAGGAGCACTCTGGAGATTCTAAGATGTAAAATTCATTAAAAAGCAAACCTTTTTTATTTTGCAAAGAAAACTAAATGAAGTAGATAGCCATCAGGAATCAAACTTAACACCAAGAAGAAATAGCACGGAAAATCAAAATGACTAAACATTTTTTTGAATACGTGAACAAAATGGGTAGATGGTTAGCACATAAGTTGAGGAAAGAGAGAGGGAAAAGGAGGATAGACCATCGACTAGATGAAAAGGGAATGAACCATTACCAAAATGAAGACAAATTAAAAATTGCACAGACATTTTTTGAGAAATTATATACACAAGAACCAATCTCGACAGAAGCAATAGAACAGTACTTGAAGAAAACGTGTATTGCCAAAACTGGAGATACAATTAGAGAAAAATTGAACGAGGATATTACTCCATCGGAAATAAGCAATGCAATAAGGAAGCAAAAAAATAATAAATAGCCAGGAACAGATGGTCTCCTGGGAGAACTGTATAAGTTGCTACAATAGTTTTTGGAACAACACCTATTGGAGTTATACAAGGAAGTGATGAAAACATCTAAAACTCCGGAATCATGGTCACAACAAGCATATATTATTCTGATACACAAAGAAAATACAGATTATCAACAAATCCAAAATTATAGGCCAATTTCTCTTTTAAATGTGGACTACAAAATTTTTGCAGCTATAATAGCAGAGAGACTCAAAGGCTTATTAAAGGAATACATACACCCGGACCAAAATGGGTTTTTGCCAAACAGACAGCTTAAAAATAATGTAAGAACAATTATTAACATTTTAGAATATTATGAAGCTCATCCAGAAAAACATTTAGCATTGGTATTTTTAGGCGCTCAAAAAGCCTTTGATAATGTTAATTGGTAGTTCATGTTAAAACAATTGGAAATCATGGAATTAGTAAATAAAATATTGAATGTAATATGGGCAATATATACAGTGCAAAAGGCTAAAATAATTATAAATGGGGAACAATCATCCGATTTTATTATAGAAAAAGGCACGAGGCACGGATATCATGATAAATATGGATGATTGATAACGGGTCTGGGAAAGAAATATTAAAATGATGACAGCCACAACTTTTAAAGAAAATATTTATAAGATGTTTTAGAGGTGGCATCTCCCACCTGCAAGATTGGCCAAGATGTTCCCCCATTTTAAGCCAAATTGTTGGAAATGCAAAAATATACAAGGGACTTATTACCATCTGTGGTGGCACTGTACAAAGGCAAGAGAATATGGACGCAGAATACAAAGATGGATACAGGAGATAACAGAAACAGTACTGGATCTAAAATCGGAGATTTTCTTACTAACGATGATTCCAACGAGATATAAGAAAGAGGTAGTTTATCTGTCGATGTATATAATCACAGCAGCAAGGATAACTTATGCACAGCAATGGAAATCTGACGAGATACCCACAGAGGGAAAAGTGATTGCAAAAATTTTAGACTGCGCTGAAGCAGACAAATTGACAATGTTACTAAAAGATAAAGATAAAGAAGAGACAGAATTCCACTTAAGCTGGGAGGCACTGTATAGACTTAGAGAAGAGAAATGGAGTTTAGAAAACAATTTGAAAATTTTGGTACTATTTATAGAAGACAATGGGTTACGTTTAGAAGTGCAGAGTTGGTAGAGGTTTGATAACTTATTGCAAGATATTAGATGAAATTTTTTATGTCAAATATATACTGTCAAGTCATGTCAAGTGTATGTTTTTATGTGTTTTCTTTTTTCTTTTTGTTATGTTTGTAAATAAAAACTTTTTTAAAATAAAAATAAAAAATAAAAGGAATCAAACTTAACCTGAGGGAATCTTTACCTTTTAAACCACTGAGTTAATTTTTTCCCCATCTACCTGTAATATGGAGCTGATGAAGTTTATGATACACTAATGCCGCATCTCGTGAACTAGTCTTGGCTTCATCTTCAAAGCCAAGAGGCGTCTCAGTTGCTCGTCTCTGCTGTGATGTCCTCTTTAGCAGCCAACGTACTAATCCCAATTTTTGGAGACTGTAACGAATAATGTTCCAGGAAAGGCTACAGATCAAGTCAAAACGAGAAGTAGGCAATGCTCGGCCCAGGGCAGAAAGACAGATCTGCAAATTTGATGCAGCAGCAGCAAAGTCCCCCTGCAAACAAAAGAAGAAAAACACGGGACGAAGTTGAACAGTAGACATTTGAAAGTCTCATCACTTTCTAATTTTCAGACTATTCTGTGTCATCTTGGAAGATGTAAATTTTATTTTCCATCTTCACTCATTTTTAAGCTTTCTTAATTCTTTTTGACAACCACATTTGTCACTCAGATTTTGGAGAATCTAGTAAACCAACATTTGTCTCCTCAGCCACTGACAAACTAGCTAAATTGCCATGATGTTTCAATATACTATAGACTTTTTCTCAATTTTCTCTCTTACTTGAACCATGACATATCAGAAACACCAAAAATCTGGATCTGTATTATCTTGAAATCCTGTTGGATTTCATGTCCAGTTCAGTTAAACTTCAAGTCTCAGTCCAGTTAAACAAATATTCAACCACATAATGGGAAAGAAATAATTTACTCTTTCTAATTAAAACCAGCATTTAGACACAGAAGACACTGTTCCACTTAAAAATTTTAAAAAGTCCCCTTGCCTTTAATTTCAATAGTAAAATACAATAAGAATTGCTTATAATGTTCAACTATTTCAAACAACTATTGAATGTAACAACTATTACATCAACTATTTCAACATTATTTTTTCAAAAGTATAGTTTATAATCCCAGGATTAATATTTCTCCCCTTTCCTATTTACAACTCTATATTTACAAATGGACTGCAAATTTCATAGTACATTTTAATTTTGTTCAAATACATTATCACACAAAAAACAAAGGTTGAACAGTTAAACAGCATCATAAAATATTGTTCTTTTTACTGGATAGATTATCTTTAGCCTGCATGCAATTAACCAAATCTGTAGAAATCTGCTCATCTTTATCATTAAATTCAATTCTAGAGTTCAACTTTATTCCCCCTAAAGCAAATTACCTACCTATAGAACAGAAGTGAAGTTTAATCCAAAAATTATCTGCATGGCTCTACCAAGGGAAGGCATTTTAAGAACCCACAGTTCAAGAATTTTGATAGTAGAGTAATGAGATGTAAACCTAAATGTTTAGTAGTTCAAGAGACTTGTTCTACATTTTAAAATATTCACTCTTTAGGTTATGCAAATTTCAATTAATTCAATACAAATAAATGAGCACAATAACATTTACCCTCAAAGCAACAAACTGCCTCACCTTAGCTAAGTCCAGGTCTGCCTGTTTCCGATGCCGCCAAAAAGTCACAGAAGAACGGGAATGCAGTCGTGTCACTGGCTCTCCGTGTACTAACAGTTTTATGAATACACTCAAGATAATGACACCGTTCACAAGCCACAAGATCAAAGTGGGCATCATCCAGCCAAACCAGCCTCCTGATTCTAACAGAATCAATCATGTCAAAAGACATAAATCAGACAAGAAGTAACAGTTCACATTTTAAGATAATCATTCTTGGGAGAACCTTGATTATGTAAACATCATGCTAAGCTTAATTGACTTGCTTTCTTCTCATTGTATTTATTCTTCTTGGAAATAGTACTGTTCCTATTCAAAACCCCTGCCCTAAGTATATATATGCAAGAAAATATCATTTTACATTAAGATAGATATGTTCAGAAAAAAATACACAACTTACATAAATCACAAAAGCTTTTTCAAAATATGAACCTAACATGATTCAATCCATCCCACGTAACAAATACAATATGTATGCTACAATTTAAAAACCTGAAAGCCATACAACACACAGAAACAACAAAATCTTCACAAATGCACAGGTAAAATATATATTCCATACAGGCAAAATTTCAATTCATTAAAGAAACGAAGAAAAATATATCTCAAACGCTCACAATCCCTTTGTACATAAGTACCCATTATCTGAGTCAGAGAAATAAGAATGATATGGATAGCACTATCCAGTCCAATTATTTATAAATTATCACAATAAAACTGTAATCGCCTTTTAAAATAGAATATTTCAGAACATATTATTACCCAACAGATCACCATCTATTGTTTTCTTCCCTTTTCATCATTTAGATACTGTACTTGTCTTAAAAAACCTGAAAAATATAAAAATGCGCACCATTGGAAATATACCTGATTTTACTGCTTGTATATTCCTCTCAGAACCATGATGCACTGTGCTATAAGTGTCCGATGTTTCTTTGCCATCCAAAAAAGATGTTAAAGGATTAAAGGAGAGACAGAGGAATGTGAGAGCACAAAGCAGCATCCGTGAGCGATCAACCATTCCAAGAGCAACAGGGGGAGAATCAGGTTCATCTTTAACCTAAGCCAAGAGTGTGGAAGATTCAGTGTGGAAGAGTTAGTTCTGAAACACCTAAGTCAAATAGTTGCTCTAAATTGCACAAGGCTGAATTTTAAATATTTTCTTTATAACATATTTATTCTTCTCAGATTAATGTTTTATAAAAATGTTCCACCATTACAAAATCCCCCCAAAAGGCCACTGAGTTGAAAATAAAAGAAAGCCTGTAGATCTATTCATACTTTTCTCCAAGTGGTGGATTTAAAAGACTTAAATAATGTAAACATTTACAATTTACTAAAATATGTCTAAATATGCTTCTGAAGATCATGGAGCAACCTATGAACTAATCTATGAAATAATGATACAGTAAATCATACATGCAAGTACACGTAGTCCTCATTACATTCAAGTACAATGCCTGTCTGTTACCTGACCCTCCCCAAAATAAATCTGAAAAACCTCATCTTTGTTGTAATCCATCCATCCATCCATCCATCCATCCATCCATCCATCCATCCATCCATCCATCCCAGGCCATTTCAATTTGAAGCTTCAGTCTGAAATTATCCATATACCATTTCTCTTCCAGATGCCTCTGTTTCTTTTATTTTATCTCAAACTTGCCACACATATCCTCTTCAATGCAGTGATGGTGTATCTCCAACATTTTGGCAACTAGCATGATACACTGATATTGTGAATGGCTGTATCCCTTTGAATATTTTGGTTTATTGGGCTTTATGATTTCTTTGCTATAAAGCAAAATATTGCCCCAAGTGTCATCTGACTTTTAATGGGCTTTGGTACAAGATTTTCATAATGAGAAGAACTGAGTCCGATATGTCTAGAGGTTTCAGTTGGTGAAAAAAATGTCATTGCTCATTATTGATCAGTAATCTAGAAAAGTTGATGGAATACGTCACAAACATTTTGTGATATTCCTTCATTTGTGTGTCTGGTTTTAGTTGTGTTTATTGTGTGATTTTTTTAAAAAAAATCAAATTAATATTTGGGTTTTGAATCTCACCTTCCTTTTAAAAATCATAATAGCCGCCTCGAGTTCCCCTTTTAGGGTGAAGAGAGGCGGGGTATAAATACGATAAATAAATAGATAAATAAATAATTATCTGGTTTTAATGGGAAGCAGATGACATATCTCCATCTGAATCAGCATGCAACACCAATGGAATCTTGTTAATGCCTCCCAGTGCAGATTGCCTTAGGAAATATTAGCTACCTTTGCATCATCCAATAATGGACTTCCCGGTTCTGAATCAATTGAATAAGGGGAAAAGCCTGCTGGTGATCCTGAGTCAGAAGCTGGAGGAGACATCAACACAGCATTTTGATTGAATTCGTCCATCTTCAGATCCACATCATTGTCCACTAGACTGCTTAAGTCAATACCCTTCAACAACTCTGTGAGAAAAGATTGCACAAATTAATTATTCCATTCAAAGTACCTGATGTAATTATCAGTTCTACATCTATCCACTAAAAGCATAATCAATAAAAACATCAATCAATGCAAGGGGGCAAGAAATCATTTAATTAAAAATCTTGATAGTACTTGCTTCACTTAAATTAAAACAATGGAATGTAATATTTAAAACACTTAACTGTTTTTCTGGCTAGACAGCTTAAGGATCATGTTCTCCTGTCGCAATTTATGGTTAACCTGCTGTAGATATTTAATGTAGTCGATAGCCTTCCTCAATACACCAGACTTGTGCATCTGAAAAGAATGCATATGATTATTTATTCAGCTATCTTATGATCTCTTAGCACTTTTTTTATCTAGTAGTAAAGTTTTTCTTGAATTTGTGGATGTATGTAGGATGCATGTAGTTACCTTGAGATAAAGATGGGCAGCCTATAATTTTACAAATAAATTAATAGGGATTTAAAGTTAGAGAACCAGTTTGGTGTAGTGGTTAAGGTGCTATCCCAGAAACCAAGAGCCTGTAAGTTCTAGGACTCCCTTAAACATGAAAGCTGTTTGGGTGACTTTGGACAAGTCATCCTCTCTAAGAATAATCCCCCTCAAATAAGTTGTTGTTACAGGGAAAGTAGGAAGCAGAGGTATTAGATATGTTTACTGCTTTGAGTACTATATAAAAAGGGCAAGATTAAATTATAGTTGGTCATACAATCAGCAAGATATTCAGACTGGATTTGGCATCTTTAACCATCTATTGAGTCCTTCCCAAAAACTGCTGTTGTTATTTAGAGATTTAATTCAATAGAAATGAACACTAACAGGAACATTAAATAGCATGTCAACTGCAAACATGACAAATAGATTTGTAGCTATTGCAAATATTTTTGCTTTTTCAACTAAGCAATTCTTACTTTAGCATCTGTTCCCATGACCAGATCTTTCAGTTCTATGATCTTGTCATTTATAGATGATCGATATCTCTTCTCAATAATATTGTGAGTTGTTCGCCTTTCTCCTTCCTTTGGTGGTTCTGGCTGCTTGGTGTTATTAGGCACTTGCTTAATCGGCATCTTCTCCTGCCCTCCCATCATCATAGGCATAGTAGTCAAGATGGCCCCATTGCCACCAACCAAGGTCTAAAATGTCAACAGCAGAAATCAAATAGCAATTAATTTTTCATGTAAGACCTGTGACATGGTTTTTATACGTACAGTTGAGAAGAAGATTTAAACTAAACAATAGCATATTTGGAATTGAACAATGTAAGACAGAATTTGAAACTGAATTATGGGCAAATGATGAATAGGTAATTGCTAAAATGTATATGCCTTTACCGAAATTTGAAATGAAAACAAGTTAAACAGCATATGATAAAATGGGCACTGTTTATAACATACAGATGTCATGTAACAAAGAGAAAGCATGTGGCTGAAAGGACTGAAGTTCACATGTTTGTAAAAAGAGAATTTTTATAAAATGATGTATCACTGTATATGATACCAGAAAAACTATCTAGAATGCATAAAGGTATTTCAAATCTATGTTGAAAATGTGGAAACTATGAAGGGTTGTTTTATCATGCTTGGCGGACTTGAAGAAAGCTAGTAAATTTTGGATTCAAATGCATATAGCAATACAAAAAAATTTAAAGATTAATATTCAACTGAAACCAGAACTTTTATTGCTGAACTAACAATTAGAAAAGACTTACGGTGTTTGCACATGGTAACTACAGTGAGATTATATATAAGAAAAATGAAAAAACTCTGAAATACCCACAACGAAAGAGAAGGCAAAATTTGCTGAAATGGCAAAATGGACTTGTTTGATTAGGGAAAAGACAATAACTTTTGTTAGTGAATAGAAACTCTTTATGGGTACGAAAATGGAAAAAATAAATGTTCGATGATTAGAAAGGATAGAATATGGAAAGAAGGGAGCCACAATGTAATCTTAATGAGGATAAACTAAAAATGCATTTATAACTGCTGTAAAAAAGATTGGAAGCCACTGTTTTACCTGTTCTTTTTTCTTTCCTCTCTTCTTTCTTTCATTCTTATTTACTTATCACTTTTACTTTTCTTTATTTCTATTTTCCTTTCCTTTTTAAGATTTGTATTGTTCAGTAAAATAATTCTTCAATAAAAAATTAATAAAAAATATGTGACCAAAATAAAATTCCACATTTTACAAACAACTAGGAAACAAAAGAATGGCTTACAATTCAGCAGCAATGCCTATGTTCTATATGAATAAGATTTCATGCTCTCTATATCAAGAATCTGGGTAAAAAGTTTGGGAAACATCCATCACTAAAAACCAAGAGCAATTCTTATTTATTACAAAACCCAAAACAAACTAGATAAACCAGTGACAGTTATAAACAATGTACTCTCCTATCTTCTTAAGAATTCAGAAATATTTCTGGATCCCAGAGGAGTAACAATGCCACTATTTAGACATAATGACAATGGCACTGCACTTTCTCATGACAGTCATGATCAGTGGCTTCCAACTGCAAAGACAGAACTATCAGCAAAAAAGACTAGATTATGAGATAAGAATAAGAAAGTCTCCTAATCTAAAAAACTCTTCTTAGGTAAGTAAATTTTCTTACAGACTCTTGCATACTGGGAAAATAAAATGCTTTCAGAATATGAACAGGTTCTCACCTATTTTGTAAATTAAACAGCTTTTTGTTCAAATGTGCATATTTTTCAAGCTGTAAAGAATATGTATTTTTACAGACCATGCCATAACAAAATTATTATCAGAAAGATAAAAAGAAATTTAAACTATACAGCATAAAAAGCAAAATTTATATCCCACCTTTATTATTTGTATAAATAATTCAAGGCAGCAAACATATCGAACATTATCTTCCTTCTCCTAAAATAGGAGGTGAGTTGGGCCAAAAGAGAGTGACTTGGCCAATGTCACCCAGCTTGGCCAAGGCAGGACATGAACTCACAGCCTCTTGCTTTCTTGTCCAGTGCTTTAACCACTATATCAGGCCTGTGAAACTCATGGCCCATGAGCCAGATGCGTCACCCGCTGGCCATGCTCACGCACGGTTTAGCGAAGGGGGAGAAAGTTGCAATACGTCACGTGACAACACCATGACGATGAGAGTTTGACACCCTGCACTAAACCAAACTGGTTGATGGAAAAATAGCAATCAAAAGATACAAGGGAATGGAAGAAATAGTAAAGAAAAAATTGTACTAAATATTAAAAGGATCCTTTGCCTGCTAAGAATTATAAGGTCGTATCCATTAAGTGGTTTGGCTGGTTTCAGCTAGCCACGAGGCGACATGCACCTGGCTCCAGGTGATTATAAATGCTTCATTGAGAGAGGGATTCTTCCTGCCTGCCTTGAAGGAGGCGGTGGTGAGGCCTCTCCTCAAGAAGCCTTCCCTGGACCCAGCTGTTTTAAATAATTTCCGTCCTGTCTCCAACCTTCCCTTTTTGGGAAA
>JANHGC010003537.1:125689-136678 GCA_027560395.1 Boaedon fuliginosus
TGCTGTAAGCCGCCTCGAGTTCCCCTTGACCGGAGAAGAGAGGCGGGGTATAAATCCAATAAAATAAAATAAAATAATAAATAAATTTTCAATCAGAAAGGAACATTTAACAAACGATTCCCATATACTCTTGCAATATTTTTTCTCTACATAAGGAAATAGTAATGGTATTCTTCCAATTGTCAGATACAAATACAGTCTTCACATACAGTACATTAATAAGTTGCACAGCCAGTCCATGAACATACCACACCCAATGTTATTTTTCCACATATTATCTATATCAAGTTAATAATGCTTAATATACTTAGGCAATGCCTTTATTCATGACTTGAGTACTTATAAAGAAAAATGAACTGGTTATACACAGATTTATCAGTGTTTCTAACCTCTGTATTATAAATATTTTGTTGAGTCAAGAGTGAAGCTGTCAAAAGCCAAGCAGAACAAATAAGTGATTCAATGCATGAGGAGACGACAGGTTCAGAGAAAGAGGTTGCCATCCAGGTGCAGTGGAGAACTTTCTCAAGAAGCTCTATCAAAGATTTATTGGAAAGTAACAATACTACCACTGTAAAAGAAGAAAGGATTCAACAAGCTGTAAGTGTAACAAGTATAACTTAAGTCAGTGGCAATCAGGTATAATTACAAATTAGTACTGAAATCAAAAGAAACAAAATACCACAGGTCTAAGGCTCTTGACCTATTCCAAAGATTCCACCAAATCTCAGTAAATTGTATATTTTTGTCTCTGGAGATTATACAAAATAAGAGAACACTATACAAAAAAAGACAACATTATATTTAAAAATACTTTTGGATGGTATGGAAAGAGTTTCCACAGATATTATAACACAAGTAATAATGCATTTTCTTAAAAACATAATAGGTGTATTTTTAAAATAAATATTTTAATTATATTGTGTTCAGTAAGACAGCTGCTCTCACCATTAAATGTTTGAATAGAAATAATAAATAGCATTTCCATTTTCAAACAGTTCTTTATTGGTACATACTGTATCTTTACTAGCAACAAAAGAAGTTTCTGAATGTACATATTTTATTTATCCATCACGTAACAGATTTTTTTTTTTAAGATTTAACTATGATGTGCTTATTCTAGTACTCAATAGAATCAAATAACCCTGGCTCAATAATTGGCTCAAGTGCACATGTAAGAATTGCTATGGATGAGGAAACTTTGTATACTTGTTTTAATATCAAAGCTTCAATTCACTGAAGACATGCAATAGTTGATAATCTGATATACGTATATCAACAATATACAAATACATATAATTTTATAGAAGCATTAATTGTAAAGAGAACTACAACTAGATAGGAGCTTTGCTGTATACAATATGTTTGCCTGTATATTTCATTTTAATGTATACGATTAGTATACAAAGTACAATAAAATTATTATTCTATTCTATTCTCCAGCTGCCCATATCAAGAAAGCAACTCTGTATAGCATACAATCCAGTTAAAATATAAGTCATTTTATAAAAGTATTATATAATAATTTTTAAAAACCATTTAGAACTATAAAAGAAAAACTAAAAGAAAAAAAGAAAATAATAGGCAGAGGAACATTAATAAGGGAGCCACCTCACTTCTTTTCTTATAATTGTCTCAAAAGTGCTTTTTTCAAAAGGCAACTAGGCTGTTTTTTATTTGAGGAGGAAGATGTTTCACTTTTCATTCAAGAAGCTTCACTGATGAAGTTTCTTGGATGAGAAGCAAAACATCTTCTTCCTCAAATAAAAAACAACCTAGTTGCCTTTTGAGAAAAAAAAAGAACCTTTGAGACATCCATTCTGAAAATAACTTATGACCCAAAGTCCTAATTGGAGAAAAGTGTTCATTCTATCACACACAGCAAAGCAATTGTTTTACTTTTTACCTATTTGTTGGCTGGAAGGAATTGTCTGCTGAAGGCTCCAATAAAGAAAGTTCAGGGATGGCTGAAGAATTTCAGAGTCTGTTGGACTACATTTCCCACACAAATTGATAACTGCATAACAGAAATATTGCGCTCAGTATAACAATAATCCTTTACAGATTTTAATATGTGAAATCTTTGGGGGTAGCTACATCAACACAGACTACCAATCAGATACGTTTAAATGTCATTAGTCACAAACAAGACCAACTGCTTCAAAAAAACAGAAGAGAAATCCCATAGTGAATATAGTCACAGCTGTGCTTACTAATTAACCTTTGTGACCACTTTTTACTATCATTTGATTTAGGCTGCTGTAGTTATCCTCAGAAAACATTACAGAGAAATATTGACCATCTGGCTCAAGGAGCTTGGTTTTGAAGCTAAGAAAGCAGAAGCCTGGCACAAGCTACAACAAAAAAAGTTGTCCCTTGTTCTTGTTGACTAAATATTTATTTCAGAAAGCACAATTTTCATCATTACTATTTTAGTGTGTTGTCTCTTGATATATGTAGGTGGATCTCTCTTGCCCAGAATATAAACTAGTCAATTCAGATCACAAAAGGAATATGCATTCCAAAAATACTCCCTCTATTGGAAAAGAAATTTGCACCACTATAAAAGAAAAAAGATCCTCATGTCCCTCTTTGATCTGAGGAATCTCCCTTATTACATATTTGCCTTTATAAGTTATATAAAGTTGGGGATTCAAGAAGTGTGAGCACTCTATTTGCAATTGGTAAAGGTCACCCAGAATAGGTTAGACCCTTGGAAAAGGTTTTAAGTGATATAATAAAAAAATATTTCTCCCAAAATTGGGACAACGGAAGTTATGGCTTTGAAGTATGATTGTTAAAATGACATACAAAGCCTAGTGTATCACTCAGAATATCTGAAATTTCACCCCTCTTTCAACTTTCCAATAAAAAGTCAGGTTTTTTTTTATCTGTATCTGCAGTTACAGGTAATCCTTGACATACCATCACAATTGAGACCAGAATTTCTATTACTAAGCAAGGCAATTGTTGAGTAATACCTGATTTTATGACCTTTTTTGCCATTGATGTAAAGTGAATCATTGCAGTTGTTAAGTGAATCACATGGTCATTAAGCGAATCCAGCTTCCTCCATTGACTTGGCTTGTTGGAAACTGGTTGGGAAAGCTGCAAATGGCAATGGTTATAAATGGAAAGGATGGGCTGTAAGTCAGTTTTTCAGTGCCATTGTAACCTTGAAAGGTTGCTAAATGAATGGTTGTAAGTCAAGGACTACCTGTAATTAATTATCTGTACAAGTGATTTGGAGTGAATAGTCAAGAAAAGAAGGGGAAGAGCAAAGGAATAGTGGCTAGATGGACTAAATTAGATCCTGAGATAGATGATGAATTTAAAGGGGGGAAAAGGCAAAGATGCTTTGCAAGAATAAAAATCTGCCGTGAGATATGATAAATATTGATGTAAATTAGATTTAATTATATACTACTGGTATTATTATAAATTATACATTTTTTTCTTATGACTTAATTTCTTTGTTTCTTATCCTTTCTATCCTTTGTATAAGGTTTTTATGCTGAAATAACGATGTGATGGTTGTGTATTTATAAAAAATCCTTTCTCTTAAGTGATACAAAAAAAAAGAAGAAAACCAATCATTCTCAAACTGCAATCCTGACAAAACACTGATATATGATGATAACATTTAGAAAAAGCTGGGAGGAAGAATAGTTGGTTACACTGTTACAGAAGAAAGAAATATAATTTCTATTTGCTTTGTGCACCTGAAAAGGCCCACTGTAATATGTATTTAATTTTTTAAAAAGTGTAATTGCAAATGTCATTAAATCCATTGGAGAGCAAAGGAGGGAGGGAGGATGGATCTATTTTAGCTTGCAAATGCTACATTCTTGTTATCTCTACAAACGTCCAAAACAAATTTAGACAGTCACCTAAGCGAAGCAGTCTGAAACTTGTATTATCCAACTCTTGTTCTGTTGCATACCTCAGCTGAACCAGGAAAAGGAGATTTAACAAAAGTGGCACATTCTGGCTTACTAAAACAAAACAAAAAACAAAACCACCATGAAGCAATAATTGGAAAATGCAGGAAAACATATAGGTAGTTCTCAACCACAACTGAACCCAAAATTTCTGTTGCTAAGTGAAACATTTTTAAGTGAGTTTTGCCCCATTTTACAATCTTTCTTGCTACAGTTGTTAAGTGAATCACTGTAGTTGTTCAGTTAGTCACATGGTTATTAAGTGAATCTGGCTTCCCTATTGACTTTGCTTATCAAAAGGTTGCAGAAGGTAATCACATGACCCTGGGACACTGCAATCATTATATATATGAATCATTTGCCAAGTGTCTGAATTTTGATCATGTGATCATGGGGATGCTGCAACAGTCATAAGTGTGAAAAATGATCACATCACTTTTTTTCAGTGCCCTTGTAACTTCAAAGAGTCACTAAACTGTTGTAAGTTGAGTACTACCTGTATTTTAATGACATTTTTGGAAAAAAAACTCCAAGCTGTTCAAGGTATTCATAGTGAACCTCTAACACTTGGTGATGGACTTTTCTCACTTGAGTTAATTTATTATAAGTATATAACCACTTGAGATCAGAATTCAACTAAATTATGATCTCCATTAAGTCTCTTTGTTACAAATTATTGACCCAGAAAGCTATATAAAAACTACAATATGGTGTCAGTTGAATTAAGCATTACTTTTATAAATGGCCATATATCTACCTTTTCATTTCAGATTAGGTTTGAAATCGTTTGACACAAAAACCCCCAGTAATTCTGTACATTTGTAGGTTGTAAATTTCCCTAAATTTTACATATTTCAGAATGTAAATTTTACATATTGCTATTCAAAAGTAGTCAAATCTGTGTTGCATTAATGCAAAGTATTGTCTCATTTTACATCTGAAATGGCAGCCTATGCAGTATACTATATAGATTTATTAGATTTATGTCTCTTTCATTCAAAAGCTATATATAGCATTTTGTCATCACACACACCCTTTGCTAACAACCAAATAAGGTAGATTGGACTGACAGAAAGAGAGGCTGCCCCAGAGCTAAAGGTGGATTCCATGTTGCTTGTCCACTACCTCAACCACCATACTACACTAAATCTCAAGGGTGTACAATTAATTAATATGATTTAACATAAAAATGATCTATTTGTATGTCCTGAAAACAGAGAAAAATATTAACATTATATCAGAGTGATGAAAGGTATCTCAATGATAATCAAGCTGTATCAGACCATTCCCCTCCAAAGCAGAAGGGAAGAATCACCAGTCTGTTTCTTCTATGTGTGCTGAATATGGAACACATGAATAGAAGAGCATTGCTAACTTCCGAAGTCAACTGCAGACTAAAAACATCATCTTGCTCAAATACATACCTATAGAATTCCATAAATCAATATGGCCAATAGCATTTCACAATCAAATTTCCATGGAGTAGTTAGTACGTAATTATTTATGTTTATTCACCTTGTGAAATACTGGAATTATTTTCTACTAAAAGTTGTTGCAAAATCTGTAGAAACTGGCTCCGAAGAAGGTCACAGACATGGATATCCTCAGCTATTCTTAAGAAAATTTTCAGTGAAATTAAGACTTTTTGAGCCACTTCATTGGTGCCAAAGCAGACTAGATCCTGAGTGGGAAAACAAGTCAGACTTCATTTATGTGGATAACATTATTTACTTTTATGCTACAGAAATTAATATGAACGTTTAATGAGAAACCAAAACCAAAATGCTGGGCGAGAATGGAAAATACTATTGCTAAATGTAACAAAATAAGAAACATTGAAAACATTTTCCTCACTTTAAGTCTGTCTTATTGTTTTCCAAATTCTACAGAAAATGGTTAATAGAGAATAGAGAATTTATGTATAGTATAACTATGCTTTGTTTTATATCCTGGAAACCAGTCTATGCTTTAAATATTTTTAGATTATGATTTGGTTCTTTTTTGTAAAATCGCATACCAGTAATACAAGTATTGCACTGGGATTGGCTTTTAGCATGCAAATCAAACTATTAAAGTTGTTTGAAGAGTCAGAAAAGTCAACAGAGCCTCTTGTGACAGCATCTTCATATTCAGTTTGGGAGAAATCTTCATAGGAAAACCAGAGTTGAAGGATACAGTAACCAAATCTTCCCGTAAGATCAGGATATTGTAAAAAGAACTTAAGCAGCAGAGGATGATGAACATATACTAGGCTGAGATCAGATATAACATCCAGGATTTTCCTTATAGCAGAAAGGCATGTCTGGAAAAAGTCAATATAAAATCAATATCATGTCTTGGGCCAATCAGAATTCCTTTTTGAATTTAAAAATAGTAATATAATAGATTAAAATCATTTTCTTTGTAGTAGTTAGCTTCTTAAGGCTTCTTTAGATATCAAAAATAAATAATATGAAACCATCTTTAGCAGCTTCAATAACATGAAACAACATTCTACCATTTTTACTGCTGAAAGTGGTCTGATATTATACATGTATATATCTGCACTTGAGTATTTTTAGATGGTGTTTGCAAGATTATCACAAGTGGTAATAAATTCTAGATTTTTCCAACAGTATTTTATTGTGGAACTGTTCTGCCGCATTCAAGAAACTCTTCATGAAAAATGATACAAGTAATACCAACTTCCATAATCCCACCATGTTTTTCTATCACTCCTATAATTATTTTCTTACAATGAGAAGAAAAACTAGCGGGTGAGATAGAAGGACAATTATTTTTCAATAATTTAAAAGTAGGCAATGTAGAAATAATTATTTTTCTCTTTCTCCTGCCAATATTATTGTATAAAGGGCTGTCATTCTTTGTGGGGGGTGGGGGTGGGTTAGGATATTTGGGTATTTTTAGCATGCCTGGACATTTTCCCATACATGCTATTTGAAGACGACATCTAGTTACGCTGTCCTGCACCACATTACTATTCAGATTCTTTTCTTGGGAGCTTGATCTTTGTTACATTGAACTACTGTGCAAAATATAAAACATTTATTCACCAAACCCTAGTTAAAGAAATCCAAATTTAATGATTGCAAGACTAACTAGATGATCATGGTTGATCTCAAAAAGCTAAGCATGATGATAATGCTTTGATGGAAGACCACCAGTAAATGTCATTACTATAGACTAGGCTGGAAAGTTGAAAAAGCATCACAGAAGACAATAACATCTGTTTCATACAATTTCCATAAAAACTTCATGGATACTTCCATAAAGTTCCCAGATGTCAAGCCAGTTCAAAGAACATCCTTGTACTCCCAAAAGCTAGGATAGGATACCAAGTTGCTGCTTGCAACAACAGAATATTGGTTCTTAATTCCTGGACAATTCCTTTAATAAATAAAGAGCTTCAATATGATGTGATAAATTTTAAAAGCTGTTCCTGTATATAATGATTAAGCCGGAGTTTACCAAGTCTAGAGCTTTACTTTTGTGCTGACAAATTGCCAGAAGATACAAAATAGCTTTAACAATATATGGAGGTGGACAATCTCCCTGGTCCTCAACTGATAGAAGAAAGCTTGATATAGCTGAGAATAGATCTGCTTCTGGAACAATTCTGGAAAAAAAAAGGATTAAAAAATGCTTAAGCTGATTCATCTTGCTTATTGACTGCTTTTCCTATTCATGCCATATCACCTACCTGTCTTCATGACTAAAAGCAAGGTAGAAAAGAAACAGAAGGCTATATTGCTGATTGCGAAGTGTTTCATTTAAACATAAGGGATCTGGCGTTTCAGATAAGAGTCTGAGACTTTCCAGTGCATGGAAGTTTAACAGTGGCAGAGTCTTCCACAGGAGTTCAGATATTTCTTGCTCTATGAGGAAAAAAACATTAACAACCAGAAATGTCAGAAAAGCCTGGACTGCACCTAAACGTATTTTCTGGCTTAGAATCCTGATCCCTTACTCCTAATATAATTTTAGTAACGGTCACATTTTTGTTTTACCCTACAAAAGAGAACAGTTTTCTCTTTTTCTTCTTATATTCCTAGTTAATCATATGCCATGGCAAATTCATATAATAATTTAGACAATAAAGGGTCCAGGTCACAAACAGAAGAATTTATATTTTAAATGTATCACTTACAGAGCCCACAAATTCATACCAATCTCTACAAATTGGGAGTATTTTTCCAATTTCAGCCATAAGCTTTATTTTCAGATTTGAACTGTATGCTGCAGTTCAAAGAAATTTCACAAACAGCTCTTTTATCAAACTTACTTTGTTTTGAGGAATCCACCATTTTCTCAGAGGACAAATGAAGACTGAGGCACATGCTATGAAGAAAACTAGAACATGCTTGATTCAAGGCAGCATTACTTTAAAAAAGAAAAGAAATCATAGAAAATGAAAATTTGACAATGAATTCATGGACAAGAATCGGTCTAAATTTAGCCATATGGTATTCTATAAAGATATGAAGGGCCACATTTTGAAATACATAATTTTATTATAAAGTTTTGGCATCTTTAAAACATTCAAATCAACAAATTAACCAGCTGCTTTTTAAAATTATAAACATTTCTTTATGCTATCTAAATGAAGATGCAAAATAACAAAATCCCCAGGAATTTCTGGAGATAAATCTATTTGTCGTGTCCCATGCGGTCCCGACACTGGGAACATCCGAACCGAGCTTAAACCTGGCTGCCGAGATCGATCGTGGCGTGCGGGCTGGAAGGGCGGACTCGCCCGGATATGGCATGGCGTAGATTGGCCGCTGACCGTCACGTTTATCAGGGATTGGTGGAGGGGGTGTTACCTTTGGGGATTGGACACCTGGGATAGGTGGAAAAGATATTTAAGCTGTGAGCTATCTCCGAGTACCTAACGCTGTCTTTAATCGTGTATATTCTCGGAGCTGAAACTTGTCATGGGTGGAGTAAAAGTTTTCAAAGAAACCTCGGACTCTTGGTCTTTACTTTCGTCGTGCAGTTGGCAGGCAGTTTCCAACACTATTTAAGTAAAAATAATGTTTTAATAAAATGAAGCATGATATAATTTTAATGTCAAATGTAATACCTTTGTCCACTGCAGAATTTGGCTTTCAATTCCAAGGTCAGTTGGATGAAAGAAGAAGATGCTAAAGAGAAAGATAATTGTACTCATGCAAACTATCTGAATTGAAATAAGTGTATTGTGCTTATCATTGTGCTTACTTCTTGGCACATTTTTTTTCAAGATCTCTAAAGTATTGCTCCCATCATAAATTCAGCACACTTTCCTAAAAGTTTGCTAAGCAAAGTTTTAATTTTTCTAAAAATGTGCGTGTAGGTATACCTCAATAAAAAATGTATTAGGGCAAATGCAATAATTTATTTAATAAATGATAGGAAAATATTTACTAAATAAAAAATATATATTATTCAATAAATGGTGTGCCCAAGTAAATTACCTTGACTTGCCTATGAACCTCTGCAACATATTTTAAAATGAATGGCAAGTAAGCAGAACATATTCTCACTCTTAAATGTTATAAAGTAATGTATTACTACAATTGGATCACCATCTGACAGCTGTGACCAGAGGGGCTTTCGCACAGGTTCGCCTGTTGCGCCAGTTGCAACCTTTCCTGGACTGAGGAGCTTTACGCACAGTCGCTCATGCCCTTATCATCTCTCAATTGGATTACTGCAACGCGCTCTACATGGGGCTGCCCTTGAAGAGCACCTAGGTGGAGCTGCATTGGCTACCAGTGGTCTTCTGGGTACAATTCAAGGTGCTGGTAACAACTTTTAAAGCCCTTCATGGCTTAGGAGCGGGATACTTTTGAGACTGCCTACTGCTACCCTATGCCTCCCAGCGCCTGGTTAGATCCCACAGGGAGGGCCTGCTCCGGATTCTGTCGGCCAGACAATGTCGGCTGGCGGGTCCACGGGCTAGGGCCTTCTCTGTGGCAGCACCGTCCCTGTGGAATACGCTCCCTGCAGAGATTAGAACCATCCCTAATCTGCCCACATTCTACAAAGCCGTTAAGACCTGGCTTTGTCAAAAAATATGGAATTGAAAGCATGAAATCGAAATCTGTTCTTCCCTCTGTATGTCTGGATGATATGTATGTATAATTTGATTTTACATTGTATAGGTATGTCTTTTTATTTGGTTGTACGCCACCTCGAGTTCCCCTGATCAGGGAAGAAAGGCGGGATATAAATCTAATAAATAAATAATAAATAAACTTCTATATCACTCTTGCCAAATGTGATATTTTCTAAAAGAGTTTAACTCCCCTAGTTATTGGCTACTAATATTAAAGGCTGTGCAATTATGAACTACCATATATACTCGAGCATAAGCCGAGTTTTTCAGCACCCAAAATGTGCTGAAAAAATCACCCTCAGCTTATGCTCAAGTCAGAGCTAGAGCTTTACTGTTTTTCTTTGAAATACCTAACCCTAAACCACCTGCCATTTTCATGGCCAGTATGCCTGCAAGATCCCTGGTTTCCGAGGCTGGCGAGGCTCCGCATTTGGGCCGTCTCCAGCTCACCAAGTGTGCTCGATCAGTTGATCAGCAGGATGCAGTTAAGGGGCCCAGCAGCTTTGAGGTGATCAGAGAAGGGAAGGGCTGCTTCCTAGATAATCCCCTGCAAACTCTCCTCTCGAGGAGGACTCACTGAAAGAAGCCTGGCTGAAGTTTCCATGCATGGTTTCAGAGAGTCCTCCTTGAGAGGAGACTTTGCAGGTGCTGATTGAGGCTGTTTTGTTTAAGATAGATGAAAAGAGAAAAGATAGAGGATTTCCCTTCTACAATCAATGACATTTTTGTATAAAACCCTGACAGAAAAGAGAGGGGAACTCTTCAACATTTCTGGGAGGAAGTAAAATGAACCTCTTACTATCTGGTCTCTTCCATGCCCCTTGATCAGGGAAGAGAGGTGGGGTATAAATCGAAATAAATAAATAAATAAATGCCATCCATTGTTTTTAAATATGTCAGAAATAGTTGAAAGAAGACCCACAGTCATCTTCTCTACTACCAACTCTG
>JANHGC010003538.1:10654-25428 GCA_027560395.1 Boaedon fuliginosus
GTTGCCGCCTCGAGTTCCCCTTCGGGGTGAAGAGAGGCGGGGTATAAATCCAATAAAATTGAAAATTGAAATTGAAATATTAGTCTAAGTGTTATTGCTATTGCTATCTGTCCCTAAACTATGTATCAGAATGAATAGTCTGCCAAGTAAAACTGGAGCTGTTACTTTGGTTTAATATAAAATAATATTTGAGATAGGTAATTGGGTAATGAAGAACATCATTTAACTAAACAGCATAATTAAGCATATTTTAACTGATTAAGTTTTAATTAAGGTCACATTACAATTTTTGTTTTTTATAATTTCACATTTCTGTTTTGATTTTCTTAAAAATGCAAATGAAGACATCAGTTTTATTATAACTTTGGAATACATAAAAATTGTCCACTGAGACTAGAATAATATTCAAATGAAACACCACAGCAAAATTCTTTAGATCTTTAATTGTTTAAAATAAATTTGATTCATTTCAAGAAAAGTAATCTGATTTTTTTTCCAGTCACTCAAATTGGAAAATTCATACTATTTTCTCCCCCCACCCTGCCCCAAACAACACAGTGAATCATTCTTTTTTGATGATCATAAAATGCCAATGCCATAAAAGTGCTGATAATGTAATATATTCTGCTTGACAAGATAGTGCACCAAGAATGGTAAGAATAATTTTTCTCCTCCTCCTGGGATCACTGTTGGTTTGAAAATGAAGAATATTTTGTCTTGGGTCTAGATTACAAGGTGGAGGGATTCCTGTTTTTCTAGCCAAATGAATTATCCAGATGGTCAATAGGGGCTGAACATTTTCAAAAGTATCCTCGTGTTACTCAATTGTGATTTTCATTATTTATTGCATATGCAGGTTGTTATTTATCAAGGATATAAAACAAAGATGGCAAACCACAATCTTCTAGGTGTTGGGCTATAAACCAGAAATGCCATCCTGCAAGATTCTTTCCTGTGGACTCTTTGCTGCTCTCTGAGGGTTTAAAAAAAAGTTTTTTCCCCACTTTTATTATTTTTAAAAATAACTCAAGGTGATGCCCATACCTAATGCTCCTTCTTTATATTTTCCCCACAACAACAACCCTGTAAAGTGGGTTGGGCTGAGACTGAGAGAGAGTGACAGGCCCAAAGCCACCCAGTTGGCTTTCATGCCTAAGGTGGGACTAGAACTCAGAATACCTGGTTTGGTTTGTTTCCTTGCAGATGTTTCATTACCCCACTAGGTAATGGGTAATGGTGGGTCATCAGTGGGTTTAAAAATATATATTTTATTTTATTGGAGCTTCTTTTCCATATGATAATAAGTGTTCAGCATGACAAGCAGGGATGGGTTCCTACCAGTTCGCTGGTTACCCGCTTTGTGGGTGCGCTTCCCGATCGGCTGTCAAACGCGCGCTGCGCGCAATTGACTTCAAAATCTTTGTGGTGTTCTGCAAGCACTCTGATCCAACAGCTGCGTGGCAGCTATAGCAGCGCGTGTTTGACAGCAGATCGGGAAGCGCGCCCACAAAGCGGATAACCAGCGAACTGGTAGGAACCATCCCTGATGACAAGAGAAGCTTACATTTTTACTCAAACCATAAATTAACCTTTATAGACCAGTTCTGACTTTTATAGAGTAACAGGAGTAGTTTAGTTGCTGAAAAACAAGGATAAATAATTATAATACATAATGCCACTTATTCATTGCAAAGCCCTTCTTTTATTCATGCCTAACAATGGCAATACATACCTGATTGCTGACTTGCATGTATGTTCTGAATAGAAACAACTGTGCCACCTACATTTTTATATATAGTAAGTAGCTTTCTCTGATACAAATACAGAATATTCTATGCATGGAACAAATGGATTAGCATTAATATATATTGTAACTTTCCTTTTTTTCTCCATTGCTAGTGGGATAATAGCATTCAGATGCATACTCAATTTTAGAAGTCACTGTGTAGATATTTACCATTTATACACTTCAATACAACACTTCATGTTTTTTTTTTTTCATTTAGTATTATTGTTCATAGTCGAGCCCAATTCAGGGTATTTTTGAAGAATTTCCAGCACACTGCTACATATCTCTGGAGAAATAACTTCCACAGGGTAAACTGGAGTTATTCCTAATTCGAAGGCTAAAATCTTATACCATGTTTGGCAATAAAACCTTTGAATCTAGTGATTTTTTTTTTTTTTTAGTAAACGTGAACCGAATTGTGTTCTTATTCTAACTTCAATTGATCTTAAGCACCCAGATCCAAGAATACTGCCCTAACTGATTGGTGGATTCTAGCCAGTCGTAAATAATTATACAATTAAAGAATGTTCCAAAGCTTTTTAAAAACCAAACTCTTCTATATTTCCAAATAAAACCAGTCAAGATAGAAAGAAGTTTGCGATGATTGGGTATTAGATCCATCACCCAAAGCATGCAATTCAGTGCACTTCCTTCCAGCTTACATTCCAGAGAATACAGGGCAGAGGGGATTTGGGAGTGGGGGGGATTTGGGAGATGTGGATGGAAGGATAGGTCTCAGGGAAATCAGAGATGACCTCCGTCTGTCCCACTGAGAGGTTTATAATTTATATTTAGTGCCAGAAAAGGCAAAGATTGACAGCTTTATAAACACATTGACATATTTAGGAACTTATTTATAGCCCATTATAAAATACTAATAAGAATCATTTAATTCATTCTTTAAAAGTTAACAGTGTGAGTTACTGTTCCGTATTTTCCCATGCTCAATCTATAGCACTCACATTAACTCAGATATGCATAAAACAATAGAGGAGAAAAATAAAGGAATTTCCAAATCAGTTTTGGTAGTAGGAGTAAACCTCATAACTCCTATAGGTTATTCTTGGGTTAATGGGATGTGGTTTAATTTTGTAAAAATATACTGATTTTTATGCTATTTTCCATCATATTCACTGAATTTTAAAACTTTTAGAGCTGAGACTAATGGATTTTATTGTGAACTCTGATAGCACTACTGTACATGTCACAATAATGTTTACTTTGATGGATCACGTGCCTTTGTAACAATTTGATTCATCTGCCATGTTCCAGTTTCAATTTTCTATAAAACTTTTTCACAAAGAGGTACTCAATAAAGGGTAAGTAAATTACTTAGTAGGAAGAAAACAACTGTGACTCCTGTCTTAAACCTACCCCAATTGTCCACAAAAACCCAGATGACACTAGATGGCATCAAAGTGATTTTTTTTTTGCTCATTAAATATTGTATGGTGCTGCTGGAGATCCAGGAAAGCTGAATCTGACCGAACAGTACTAGGAGTCCACATTGGAACCTATTTAGTGGCGATAAAAGTGGCAAAGTGTTCTTACTATGCCGCTCTTATCACGTCCACAGACTGTCACCCAGCCGCCCTGTTTAGGGTAACTTGTGCCCTCCTGAGACCAGCGGAGACCAAGGAGCCCTTGCAGGGTAGAGCTGAGGAGTTTGTCCAGTTCTTGTTGGATAAAATCGCTCAGATTGGGTCGGACCTTGACTCCGGTAGGACAGAGTCCATTGAGATGACAGGGGTGGGTCATAGTCCTATTATCTGGGAAGAGTTTGTCCCTGTAGCCCCTGATGATGTGGACAAGGTTGTGAGTGCAGTGAGTGCCCCTACTTGTTTATTGGACCCGTGCCCCTCTTGGCTGGTTTTGGCCGGCCGGGAGGTGACACGCAGCTGGCTCCAGGTGCTTATAAATGCTTCTCTGAGTGAGGGGTTCTTTCCACCAGCATTGAGGAGGTGGTGGTGAGACCCCTTCTCAAGAAGCCTTCCCTGGACCCAGCTGTTTTGAACAACTTTTGTCCGGTCTCCAATCTTCCCTTTTTGGGGAAGGTTGTTGAGAAGGTGGTGGCCTCTCAGCTTTTGCATGTCTTGAAGGAAGCTGATTATCTAGATCCTTTGCAGTCTGGTTTCAGGCCCAGGTACAGCACCGAGACAGCTTTGGTCGTGCTAGTGGATGATCTGTGGTGTGCCCGGGATAGGGGAGTTTCCTCTATCCTGGTACCTCTTGACCTCTCAGCAGCTTTCGATACCATCGACCATGGTATCCTTCTGGGGCGGCTTCAGGGGTTGGGAGTGGGGGACACCATGTTGCGATGGTTCTCCTCCTACCTCTCGGGCCGTACCCAGTCAGTGTTGGGGGGGGACAGAGGTCGAACCCGAGAGCCCTGCCTTGCAGGCTTCTTCAGGGATCGGATCTCTCCCCTCTCCTATTTAACATATACATGAAACTGCTGGGTGAGATCATCTGACGACATGGGGTAGGGTATCATCAGTACACTGATGATACCCTGTTATATATCTCTGCCCCTGATTGAATTAGTGATGCCGCTGGGGTGATGTCCCAGTGGCTGGAGGATATGAAGGTCTGGATGGGGACCAATAGGTTCAGACTCAACCCTGACAAGACCAAGTGGCTGTGAGTATTGCCCCCTTGTGGTCCAGTTGATTATCCATCTCTTATTCTGGGGGGAGACAAATTACTCCCTACAGAATGGGCGTGCAACTTGGGGGTACTCTTAGATCCACAGCTTCAATTAGACCACCATCTTTCAGCTGTTGCAAGAGTGCCTATGCGCAGGTTCACCTGCTGCACCAGTTGTGCCCCTTCCTGGACCTCTTCTCACGGTTACTCATGCCCTCGTCACGTCACGATTGGGCTGCTGTAATGTGCTCTACATGGGGCTGCTCATGAAGAGCACTTGGAGACTTCAACTGGTGCAAAATGCGGCCACTTGATCGAGGGTGTACCCCGGTGCACCCGTATAACACCGATCCTCCGCGAGCTGCATTGGCTGCCAGTAGTCTTCCCGGTGCAATTCAAGGTGCTAGTAACAACTTTTAAAACCCTATATGGCTTAGTGGCGGGGTATCTTTGCGACCGCCTTCTGCTACTGTATGCCTCCCAGTGCCTAGTTAGATCCCACAGAGTTGGCTTGCTACGGGTCCCATCAGCCAAACAATGTTGGCTGGTGGGCCTCCGTGCAAAAGCCTTCTCTGTGGCAGTGCCGACCCTCTGGAACCAGCTCCTGTAGAGATCAGGATCATCCCCACCTTACTGGCCTTCCATAAAGCCACAAAGACCTGGTTCTGGCGGAAGGCCTGGAATTAATGTGCCCCCTCCTTGGATGAATATGATTGTGGGTTGTTTTCTTTTTTATTGTGAACATTGTGGTTTTTATTGTTAGCCGCCTCGAGTTCCCCTGACCGGGGAAATGGGGTGGGGTATAAATCTAAATAAATAAATAAATAAATAAATAAATAAATAAATAAATAAATAAGAGTATTTGTCAGCAACTCTGAACAGGCACTGACAGGGCTCTTGTATTCGTGATTAAGTAATCTAGTTTCTGACTGATATAACTGTCTAAAATGCAGCGGGTGTGGTAAATGTTGACAAAAGTGGATTTCTATCATCCATAGGTGACTGAATAATTATTTGGATTTACTTAATTGATTTGTAAATTGTTTTTAGATTGTGTTTCTATAATAATTTTGTTATTATTCAATTCAATCTCTTCTTTTGCCCCCGGCAATGTTTTACCTGTATCTCTGTATCTCTATTTCTATCTATCTTTTGTTGAATTGAAAATCACTGTCTCTGCAGATGCCAGCCACAGCTTCCAATGAAATGTCAGAATATCAGAGAATTGGCCCATAGCCATTTAGCCTAGATGCTCATCACCTTTTAATTGACACCAGCTGTGAAACCCTACGCCAATATACTTTTTGTGCTATCTCATTATTTATTTTTGTGCTTGATACATTCATACATTTTTAAAAACCTGCAAACTGCCATGGAATTACTTTTGATAAAAGGAGAAGAAAAATATTTTAGACAAATAAACACAAAGACATACTTTGCCCGTTTTTACAAAATGCTAGAGAAAGCAGATTTGGCGAGATAACATATTTTATTTCCATAAAATATTAAGAATGTCAGTGAAGACTTACTTTGATTTCTTCATGCATAACCAATAAGCAACACCTGCAATCGTTGCCGCTAGGAGAAGACCAACCACGATTCCCACTATTAATTTTGCCTGATCATTAATATTTTCCCTATTATCATCTAAAACAAAAGAAGAGACGATGGAGTGTCTTGAAAAAATAAAATATGGCATACTCACTATACGTTGTAATATTCAAAAGTATTTTTAAATCCAAAAGCTTATTTAAAACCAGCAGCAGCAGCAAACTATCATTATGAGAGCATACACATTTACAGTACAAAGATATATTGGCTGCAATCCTTAAATCATTTGCTTTACAAACATTTTGGTGTTGTCCTTATTTCACAAGGATGAAACAGATATTCTGAGATTTTACAAATGAGATTTTTGCAGTCTGAGAACTGTCTGAAAAATCTACCTTTGATTCATTAGAAGTAGGCAGAGCAATCCTATGCCCAATCAAGTTTTGCTAAACGAGATAAGCAATTTATCTCCAACTGTCAGCAGTGAAAGGAAGGAATACATTTGGTTTAACTGTTTTCCTATTGTTTGAAGCCTGGGAGGGGGGTTCTTTTTTAGTTTAATCCTTCTTGACTCACTCCTAGCAGACCTTCACATATTTCCTTTAAAGGCTTTTTGAGTTTGATATTTTCTAGTTCTGGGTGGAAAAGAGAAGGAAAAACAGAGCAATCACACAAACTGCCAAATATTTTCTACTTTACATTAAATCTCAATGCAGATTTGGCATTATTGTTTCTCACTGAGGCTTCCTTTATGCACACATTTTCATGGAGTATAAATGCTGTTGGATCCTGTTTAAAAGCTGTGTTCTTGGTGATCTAGTCAATTGTTACAACTGCACCTATCTGGGACATTCTAACAGATTGTTTTTGACAGTGCCAGAACACTTGAGCCTTTATTCTGGGTGAAAAACTAAGATAAATGGTTTCAGCTTCTTGTACAATTTCTATCTGCACTTTTTCCTACCAAAAAAAAAGGTTCTTAGTTAAGTCTATATAATAAAATATACAAAGATGATAGATATCGTGTTTTCCCAAAAATAAAACCCGGTCTTATTTTCTTTTCAGCCCCAAAATAAGCATCACATCTTATTTTGGGGGGATGTCCTACCCGCTTAAGTTAGGACCACCACAGCCACACCTCCCACACTCAGACACCTGTCACACTGCTGCCCGACTTATGCAGCTGCTCGTGGCCATTTACGGCCAGATACCGTGTGGCTTGTCGTGCTGGTGCCGCTGTTGTACTGTTGTGCACACGAGTGGTGGTACCAGCACAATGAGTCTTGTAGCTTTTGCCATGCGCGATGGCACCAGTGCGATGCACCATGTGGCGTCTGGCCACGAGAAGCTGCACAAGTCAGGCAGCAGCGCAACAAGTGTCAGAGTGTGGGAGGCCTGGCTGCAGCAGTCTTAAGATAAGCGGGTACAGGGCTAGCTTGATTTTACACCTGCACCTCCACCCCACCTCATACAAAGAGATAATGGGTGGGGCTTAACTAAGGCTTATTTTTGGGTAGGGCTTATATTATATTATGGGCAGGTGTGAACATTGGGCTAGAGCTTGTTTTTGGCATAGATCATATTTTCTGGGAAAGAAAATAGATAGATAAGGTACTACAGAATTAGGAGGTATGTATTGGAGTAAATGATCTAAGGATTACAGCCTTCTTTGTTAAATACTATATATTAAATACTGTTAATAAATATTAAATATAGTGGTACCCTGGTACTCATTTTTAATTGGTTCCAGGAACCATGATAAATACTAAAAATGAGTACCAAACAAATTTTTCCTATACAGAATAATGCAGTGAGTCACAAGGCAGTCAATATCGACAAGTTCTAGCTTGTACATTGAGTACTGGGACCATATTTTCATGCCAAAATGCATTAAGCACTAAATTTGATGAGTTTCAAAGGAGTACCAGGATACCACTGTATCAAATACTCACTTTAGTTCTATGTGAACAGCATGTCAATTTGTCAAAAATAGATTCCCCCCCCCTCAAATTATGACCCTTTCTTACTATCCTTGTGTGCACATGTTAGATTTCGATTTAGGCAAATGTTGACTTTTCTGAAATCAGTTAAGACTTGGGACATTATTACTGTTTCCAATGAAAATAGCATGATGATGTTTGAATTAAACTTTTATTTTACATAGTTATTTATTAGTATCAGTACTATTTTGATTGCACAGCAGTAAAACCTAGCAATTAAAATTACTTCTATTTATTTTCCTTTTTAGAACTCTACCTTTAATCCAGAAAAATAAGTAGAACAGTTTTGAATTAATAGTATTAAATGTGGAATATTTTTATGTTCTTACCACTTTTTTCTTCTGGTTCATCAGATTCTGGAATACTTACTGAAACAAAGGAACAACAACAACAAAATAAAGCTGCTGATATCTAAGTCACCTTCAAAATTTCCACCTTTAAAGATATTTAATAATCCGTATTTCAGCTGAGCCCAAAATATACTTAATGCAGCATCAGCTATAAAACAAAATGATTAATCTTATTTTTAAGGCAGCAATCTTTACTTTGTATCTATAATGCATCATGTGAAAATGCTTTATTCTAAAAAATGACAAGTTTAATCTTACAAATGCCTAGTCAGAAGAAGTATTTATGTGTTGTTCTGTCCTGCATTCTGACTTTTTGTCACTTTATTACTGTAGACAGAGTGTTGATTAAACTTTAGCACCCTTGAATGAATTTAGAAGTCATCCTTTGATCAACTCTTCTAAGAGACCCTGCACAGAATGAGAAGAGCTATAAAACAGTTCATGGGAATTGCCCTTAATAGCTCACTGAAAATTCCATAGTATAGACTGCAGAACTGAGAATAATATTAATTTATACATTTCAGGAATTTAGGAAAGTGTGTTCGCTATATAGAAGTAAATTTTTACAATAGGATAAGTTCATTCTTTGAATAGTTAATTTGTCTGCCTACATAATTGTTTATTGTGCACAAACTATGCACTTATTTGTTATGTTTTCACATGTTCTTGTATATTTCTGGAGAAAGCACATTAATCAGAATTCAAAATTGGAACATAAGAAACAGATAATTTAACAGCATTAATTACTGTTATAATTTTTTCATATGGGTATGTAGTTGTGTGTTAAAGACAACTACTGAATAGTTTGCATGTTATAATTACTGACAATGATTACAATTCCTCGTCATGACCACATTGAGTTCATATATAATGCACATTCATCTATTAATTTCCACAAAGTTTGCTTTCCATACTTATGGCAAGAAATTGTGCACCGTTGGTTCTTAAGGAAAAAGATTGATTTAAGACAGGGATGTCAAACTTGTGGCCCATGAGCAGGATGCATTAGTAGCTGGCCATACCCACTCCCGGTTTAACAAAGGGGGGAAAAATTGTGATATGTCACGTGGTGCTGCTATGACAATGTGAGTTTGACACCCCTGGATTAGGAGAATTATTCAAAGTGTATTGATAATACAAATTTTTCATCTGAGTGCCACTAAAGAACCTATTTTAAAACCACTGCTAAATTGCATATTCAGTAATAGCTGATTTCCCATTAGTGCTATGCTAACTAGAAGAAAAACGAGAAACTCAAGAACTACATGCACTGAATAAGATTGTTGACTATCATTAATGGCTCTCAACTCTGACAACATCCTAAACTATATTTAAAAATGAAAACAGCATTTTCTCAATGTATATTGATATAACTATTAATTATGAAGATATAATACAGTCCAGGTAATGTTTAATTTAAAACTGGTAACCTGTTGTCACCTTAACAAAATCTACCATAGCATACCATCTCAATAAATTCAGTGGACTGTATTTCTTGGTTAACTAATAATTATCCATTAATAAACTAATCTATTTATTGAACAATCAAGGAAAGAATATATCCATACAGCTGGAAGGAAAACTTTTACCCTGTTTACTCTGCCATTTCTTTTACCCTGTTACTATGAGGCAAACAAGGTTTGGATTAAGTGGTTCCTCTGCCTTTAGGTATCAACCCACCTATAGGATTGCTCTTTTAAAAAGAAAACAGGTAGTTCTCAGATTACAAGAATTTTTTCAAAAGAATGACAAGAAGAATGAAATATATAAAAACCAAGAGATGATGAACACTTATTATGGGATCTGATAATATGAAGACATATCAGCTAGCAGTGTTTAAGTATAATCAAATTTCATTTGCATTTCTGCAGATATTCTGGAAAAATAACAAATAACAGAAATTAGCACGGTGACAAATCTAAGAAATAAGATCCTAATATACATGTTTTTTTTTGTTAATGGGAGGACAACAAATTAACTCATAACAAAATTCTAACCTTGAGCCACCTACATGTGAGCAAGAATACTAAGAACTTTTTATGTAAAGGTAAATAAATAAGGAAATATGATCACCTTTGGTCTTTTCCGCGTCTTTCTTCTTTAATATATTAAAAATAAATAAACATACTTACTAGCAGATACATTCAAAGAGGTGACAGCTCTTTCTAGTAGATTTTCAGCAATGCAGGTTAATGTAATATTATCTTCAGGAGCAATTTTGATTTTACTAATAAATTTTCCATTGATATATTTAGTCTCTTCTGTCTGGAAATAAGTTTTCAAAACAGTTATTTCAAAGTTGAAAGAATCTGTAGGGGTAGGTTTGTATGTGTGCATGCCTGCCCATTCTCTTTGGCTAACTATCTATACTGATGACATGCATGAACCTGGGTACACAGTACCCTGACTTATACTGCAAATTTATTTTCATCTGTTTGTTTATTTGTTCATTTATTTATTTCATTTATTTGCCACCTGTCTCTCTGATAAGGCAACTCTGCAATAAGTAAATCCATCACTTATATCTACGGCTGTAGTCTCTATTTTCTATGCAGCTATGATGGGCTATTAAGAAGGTCACCTGAGTAGTGCTCCTGGTTCCTAGAGTCTGCAATTTTTTTTCTGGCAATCCATTCCAACTCCCATATCATTCAAAGGGTGTTCATACCAAATTGTACTTGTATGGGAGTAAGAATGGATTTCCAGAGGAAAAATGCAGACTACAGGAACCAGGAGCAAGACTGAGGTGACCCTGAGGACACAAATAAACCTCCAAGTGCTTCAGTAACCCACTAAAAGGATGCAAATTACCAGCTGTCTACAAGGAATATAAATCCTTCCATTCCCCATTATCTTGTCAGAGCTGAAGAAGCTTCTTGGATGAGAAGCGAAATGTCTTCAAAAGAAAAAAAACAAGGAAGTCCAGTTGTCTCCTGAAAAAGCATGTTTGGGACAACCATGACCTGGATGACTGAGAATCTCTACAGACTTTTAGGTATATAATTTGGGATGAACAACCTTTGAACTGCATGGAAATAGGAATATATTTCCAGAGGAAAAATTGCAGATTTACAGGAACCAGGAGCACGACTCAGGTGACCTTGACGACAGAGATAAACCTCCAAGTGCTTTAACAACCCTCTAAAAGGATGCAAATTGCCAGCTGTCTGCAAGTCCAGTTGCCTCCTGAAAAAGCAGGTTTGGTACATGGACTGGTCCCTACATTTTGTTCTTAGCAATACTCTGGAAATAATTTGCCATTGCCCTCTTCCTAAGATGGGCGGACGTGATTGACCCAAAGACACTCAACTGATTTCATGCCAAAGACAAGACTAGAACTAAGCTCTCTAATTTCTAGTCTGATATCTTAGTCACCGTCTCTCTTATTATTGGTTATTTATATATATTTGATTTTCAATGATCCAGTTAATTGCATTTTATGCAATTATGTATGCATATAAAGTAAATTTACCTTGTAAGAAAACCAGTGCAATTCTGGGATTTGATTTTATATTGGTATAACAATATTATATTCACTAGGAACTGTTAAAAACCTAAACTTGCTCCAGAAAATCAAAGATTTATAATAGGATAAGATGTGGTTATGATTTCAGTTGATATCACAATAATTTACATCCAGAGGCCCAGAACTAGCAAAATAATCAAAGGCAGCCATTTAACACCACACACCATACTCAACCAAATGAAATACATTAAGATCTAAATAATGGAACTCATCAATTTCTCCTTCACTACCTACTTTCAGTTTACAAACAAATCAGAGAAACATCAATTAGATCACCACTCTCAGAAGGCCGAGACTTTAACGCAGCATGTAGAAACTATAGCACTCACACATAGAACCAAAAGTATGGATCTGATATGTAGATGACATCTTTGTCATAATAAAAAAAGGAACAACTAGAGAAACACATGAAATAATCAACAACATCTTCAAGGAATAAAATTCATAAGGAAATAAGAAAATAACACACTATCCTTCCTGTATATCAGCAGAGGAAATGCAGCAAATTAGAAGCAGAAGCCCACTTAAAAACCACATTTACTAAAGATCCCAATGTCAAAGTAATAACTCAACCTGCCACAAGAGCTGTTGTTTAAGAACATTATCCAGATGAGCACAAACTCACCTCAGCAGCCCAGAACACCAGAAAAAAAAGAAGCAGACCATTTTTTTGGAATTTAGTCCGATAATGAGACAACCAAATTCAGAGATCATCAAGAAGTTCACAATACTGTATCTACTGTAGTTGAAATAAACATGCAAAAATAATGAGAAAATTACTTGCTTTATTTATGACACCTCCACTGCTAGTCCATTGTACTGCAGGTTTGGGAAATCCTTCTACGTGACAGGCTATAGTTTTATAAGATCCATCTGTGCTGGTTCTCTTTGACATTTTGATCTGAGGCTTTCCTTAAAATGCAAAAGAATTTTTTAAATTTTTTATTTATTTATTGCTACATTCATAGTACTGAATCACTATGGGATTCAAGACTAATTAAAATATCATGATTAAACAGTGCAAATTTGAAACCAGTTAATCTAGATATCGATGCACATACACACACATACACAAAGCTGAATCATATAAAATACTTTTATTTCTAAAAAGCTAGCCAAACACTTTTAATGTTATTTCTATTGTAGTGTTAGATTTAGGTATTTTATAGCTGGTGAGCATTTCATAATTATATAGCAACATACAAACTAGACACAACAACAATACTGAATCGTAAGAATCTACATTACCTTGCACTATCAGTGTCAGAATTTGACTTTTCTTTAAGCCTTCAACTTCTTGTAAAGTTGTTTCACAGATATAATTTCCTGCATCTTGGTACTGCAAACTTGAAAATGAAGGACTTGACCTCATTCTGTTATTATCCTGTAAAAAAAAGCCCATACTCAGGAATTATTTTACCTTCAAGGAAAAAAATAACGAAGTTCTTCAGCACAAGTAGTTTGAACTAACCACTTTGGATAGTACTACTAAACAATTTTTACTGATTCTCCAATGAAACTGTATTTAATATTAAATAAAAAAAATCTACTGACATTGTTATCTGCCCTATAAAACCTGATATTTATATTTTAAAAAAAGAATGCAGTACGTATTGACCCTTATTGATCAATAAGAATATTTATATCTACTTCTCAGTTTGTCATGGGAACGTTCCACAAGTTATGCACGGGAATTCCCTCTTCTAAAACAAAGCAGAGCTTGTAATTTCCTTCAATAAATTTAAAGCCAACGGATGGCTATCTAGTCTCTGCTTACAAGTGTCTAGGAAAGAGGACCCCACCAGCTCTTGTAGTAATTAATTTTGGCCTGAATTAAATGACTTAAATTTACTTCAATGAAGAAGCACACAATACAGAGACAACCTGATTTTTCTCCTCAAACTGAAGAAACAATTGCAAATGCTTCAACTTGGATTTTTTAAAAAAATATTTCAAATGAGTCTTCCGTGGATTATGCTTTGGATCTGACAGAAATTTCTGAGAGGACTACTCCGCATTCTTCAGAATTTACCAAAGCCAGAAGAGCTTTCTGTGCAAGCGTTATGCTAAGGAGTAGCTACACAAACAGAAACAACAGACTTGTTTTGGTTCACTGCTTAAAATGAAAGAGCCATATTGCTTCATGAAATAATTTTATGAAAGATTCTCACTCAAATCTTCAGAAAAATAAAAGACCTGTTTGAGGATTTAAGTTCTAACTGTTTCTGGGTCAAGCAGCTTTAATAGTTAGATAGCTTTTTCCAAGTTTAAATTAAAGTTAACAATACATTAAGTGCAGATATTATTTTGCCCATGTTTGATAATTTCCTCCTTCTGAATATTAAACGCTAGCTGATTACCCAGCCTTGCTCGGTTTTTTTTTTAAAGAAGTATATTTGTGCCACAGCATTTGCAGGGCTTCTGAAGCCCCTGGCGCCCCCTCCCACATCAGATGCGGGCCTTCTGAAGCCCCTGGTGCACATCTCTGCTCCAGCAAGGCCGTCTCTGGGCTGACGGCAGGCCGGGTTCTGTGCCAAGGGCAGGCCAGCTCTGAGGAAAGGCAGCCAGGGCTTGACAGGGGCACTTGGCTGCAGCCGTTGCCCCCTCCGACATCCTTACTAGGCGGGGTGGGCTGCTCAAGGTATCTTGGGCCCGTTGCCACTGGGGCAAATCTGGAATTTATATGTATAAAACACGGTGCCTTAGAGGCTTGAATATGGTGCCTCAGTCAGTTTGAAAACTGCACACGCTCAGTAGAGAGAGGCGAAACTGCACGTGCTCAGTAGAGAATTTCTGCTTGTTATTGAAGTGTCCTCTTTCCCCCTCAAAAATGGGGACCCCGACAGTGCTGATCTTACTACGCTTTGCTACCTATCTGCCAAGTTTGAGGTAAATTGGTGGAGAAATGCAAT
>JANHGC010003538.1:34728-44853 GCA_027560395.1 Boaedon fuliginosus
GAAGTGATTGGCTCTAGCCACCTAGAGTTCCCCTTGACTGGGGAAATGAGGCGAGGTATAAATATATATAAATAAATAAATAAATAAATAAATAAATAAATAAATAAATAAATAAATCAGCCTGTTAGTTTTGAGCCTAAAACTTAAGGCTTCTCATACATTTATAACATGCTAACAATTATAACATGCTAGCTCTTAGACAACATTTTTAAATAACTACTTTAAGTTGTGTCAATAATAGTTATTAAAAAAATTGTCAAAAATAGAACAAAATTCAACCAACATTGTTTATTGTGTTAATTGCAGCACTGTTAACAAGGCTGTTAAAATAACTTACTTTAAACTGATTGGTATATCTAGAAGCAAAATCCTACCTTCTTCAGAATGCTGCAAAACAGCTCCATTCTTAAACCATGTTATGTTTCCTGCAGGATAACCATCTCTTGTAATACATTCCCCAAGCTAAGAATTCAAGTACACAATTTGGTTAGGGACATTGCATATTCTCTTGTTCATAATAGCCTTTACTTAATGAATATTTGTTCAGTTACTGTTCAAAGTTATGATAGCTATGATGAATTATTGATAGTTCAGATAGTTCAAGGACATTGCGTCCTTGAAATTATGACCAGAGCACCTCCAAAGTCATGTGATCAAAATCAGAGTCACCACCTACATTGACAAGAGAAGGATGTGCTTCAACTTTACTCACCCACCTATCTGTTCATCTCTGCCTTGAGTTCTGCTGCTCTTGCCGCCAACGGCAAGCCCAGGCCCATCTCAGCAGCAGCAGATAGAAAAAGACATAAAAGATTTATTGGTGGCAGGATGACAGAGTAAGGGATGGTTGTGGGGCAGGAACAGCAAAGCACAAAATGCTGGGGGTAGCAGACAGCAGGACATTTGGGGCAGTGAGGAAGTGGAATTCAGGGTGAACAAAAAGGCGGAGATGGGTGAGTGTGATAGGCAGGGGTGGACTTAAAGTAAACATGGAAGGCCAGGAGAAGTGGAAAGTCCTAGCGTAATGACTGCAACTAAGACTACTGAAATTGCCATCCCTAAATGATGTGGTCACATCATTTTTCATCTACGGTAATTACAGTATTCGGTAATGGAAATTCTGGTCCCAGTTAGCTCATCAAGTAAAGACTACCAGTATAGTTAGTTATTATTTTCAACACATCTATTCCTGTATACTTTTATATATATATAAAAAAGGTTTCTTCATAATGAGGGATGGTAGTAATTGTGCTGCAGTTGGTGTGCTTTCTTTAGTATACAATTCCAATATACTAACATGGGATTCACACTAAATCGCTCTACTGTGCCTTATCTGAAGACTTTCCTGTTAAATTTTGTCTTGCAAATCTAAGTTAATCATGTACCCAAAGGTTTTGGTCCAGGCAATCATACTTACTTTAACCATTTCCCCTTCCATCTTTTGGTTTAATAAGAAATTGTAACTTTTCTTTATTATTTCATCATTTTAAGTATCATCCTGTCCAATTCTTGTAATTCTCTTGCAATGCCCTGGGTCTTGCTATCTTTTTTGTATCTTGCTTTTATTTGCACAAAGGTCCACTAGGTGGTATTTAATCCTTGGTTTTTAAGTTCCTATTCTGATTTTAATTCTCCCCTTTCATTTAATATTTCTTTATATGTTGGTTTTTTCCCCTGGTTCCAACATGTTTGGGTACATGATCACTTCTACTATGGAGGTCCAAATCAGTATTCTTTCATAATATTTCTGCTTTAATTTTGACCAAATTTCAAAAAGTGTTTTCCTTACAAGATGTCTCTGAAAAAGTCCACTCGGTCTCACTTTGTCGTTCCACATGTAGGCATGCCAACCTAACTGGAGATCGTGTCCTTCTATCGTTAATAGTCTGGTATTATTTAGTAACATCCATTCTTTCAACCAAGTTATTACTGAGGTTTGATAGTAAAACTCCCAATCCAGGAGGCCAAACCCACCTCTCTCCCTCGCTTCTTGCAACATCTTTAGTTTAATTCTCGGGTTCTTGCCTTGCCATATAAATTTGCTCATCAGTCTACCCAATTCTTTGAAATAGTTTTTTGGTATTTGCAGTGGAACATTTTGGAAGAGAAATAGAAGTTTGGGCAGCACATTCATTTTAATTGCCTCTATTCTTCCAATCAGTGACAAATGTAAAGATTTCCATTTATTTAGGCCCAATTTAATTTGCTGTATCAGTTTATTATAGTTATCATCTCTAATTGATGTGCACCTTGCAGTCAACCAAACCCCTAAATACTTAATTTTTTTAACTACCTGCATGTTAAGTTTCTTTTCTAATTCTATTTTCTGCTTTGCTGACATATTTTTGGTCAACATTTTAATTTTTTCCTTATTTATTTTGAGGCCTACGACTGCTCAAACCCCAACAATTTCTGTCCAGTATCCAAAGGATCTTTCTTAATGAAAACTATGTCATCTGCAAAGGCTTGGGTTTTTTATTGTTGGTTCTTGATTTGAAGGCCTTGAATTTCTGGATTTCTTCTAATTTTTCTCAATAATGTTTCCAATGTTGCGATAAATAATAATGGAGAAAGTGGGCATCTGTCTTGTACCTTTATTAATTTCAAATTTCTCAGTCAGTTCTCCATTTATTATAATTTTGTCATTTGGTTAGAGTAAATCTTATCTATTGCTCCTATTAACTTCTTGCCAAATTTCATATGTTCTAATTGTGCCATCATATATGTCCAATTAACATTATCAAAGGCCTTCCGAGTGTCCAAGAATATTAGGGCCAATTGCTTATTGGAATGCATTTCAAAGTATTCTAAGACATTAATTATCATTCTTAAGTTATTTTTTAATTGTCTCTTAGGAAGAAAACCATTTTGGTCCTGGTATATGAATTCGTTTAGATATTGCTTTAAACATTCTGTGATTATTGCTGCAAAGATCTTGTAATCAGCATTTAGGAGAGAGATGGGTCTAATGTTTCTAATTTGCTGAAGGTCAGCATTTTCCTTAGGGATTAATGTAATATAGGCTTCATGATTGCAGTATTCTGAATTCCAGAAGAGCCTAGTTGTAGATTTCCAATAGTTGTGATTCTAGGAGCTCTTGAAGGCACTTATAAACTTCTACAGGTAGTCCATCTGTTCCCGGAGTTTTATTATTTTTATGCTTTTTCAAAGCTTCTTTTAGTTCTCTAACTGAAATTTTCTCATTCAATCTCTCCCTCACCTTTTCTGGTATTTGGGGTAAATTTGCTTTTTCTAGGTATCTCTTAATGTCATCTTCTGAAATTCCCTCCTTTTCATATAATTTTTTATAGAAGTCTCCGGCAATATTTTCCCTTTCCTCCTCTCCATGTCTAAGTATTCCCTTTTCATCCCATAATTGATCTATCCTCCTTTTTTTCTTTTTCTTTTTTTAATCTATGTGCTAACCATTTTCCCATTTTATTAGCATGCTCGAAAAAGTTTTGTTTCACCATTTTAATTTTTTGTGCCAATTCTTCTTGTTCTAATAGTTTCAACTTGTGAATTAGTATATCTTTTTCCCCTTTATCTTTTTGTTACCTGGGCTCTCCTGTAGCTGCTTCTCTAATAGTATCACTTTATCTTGTATTTCTTTTCTAGTTCATATATTTTATTTCCTTTTCCTAGCCATGTGTTTAATAACTATCTCCCCATATATGCTTTGGCCATATCCCATACATTTTGCGCTGAGGTCTCTTCTTTTTTATTTTCTCTGAAGAAGTAGGTTAACTCTTCTTCTAAATCTTTTATGAACTTTTTATCTTTTAATATGTCGGCTTTCATTGTCCACCTCCCTATTTTCCTTTTCCTTTCCATGTCATCAAGCTAGGGTTGTGCCCATATATTAGCTCCTATTTCTATATTCTGGATGTCTATTTTAATATCTTGCGTCACCCAAACCATATCAATTCTTGACCAAGATTTGTGTCTGGCAAAGTAAAAGGCGTATTGCTTCATCTAGGGGTTAAATTCCCTCCAGATATCATGTAATCCTTTGTCCTGCATTAGTTCGTCAAAACCTTTAGGGAGGGTTCTCCTGTTCTTTTTTTCATCCACCTTATTATTATTTAAAGTACAATCTTTCTCTGGATGCTATCATTTAAGTCTCCTAACAAGCAAATATTTTCCTATTCTAAGTCTATAATTTTCTGGTTATTGTTAGGAGCATATACTGTTACCAAAAGACATTTCTTCTGCCTAGCATTTCTTCTGCCCAGCATTCCACCATCAATACTCTTCCCTCCTCATCTGTGAATATCTTTCTTGCTTTAAGCTCATCATACATTACTAACCCCCCTCTCTTTTTTTGGTTGGCCAGTGATACAAACATCTTTCCCAATTTCGTACACATCAAAAGATTTTCAAATTTTTTCTTTATATGGATTTCCTGTAAGCAAATTACATCCACATTTGATTTTTTAAGTTTTGCAAATATTCGTTTTCTTTTTCATTCAAATATTCAAATATTCAAATATTCGTTTTCATTCAACCCATTAATATTAATTGACAAAAGTTTGATATCATCCATCTTCTACTTTTGTACTACTTTCCCCTTTCTAGTTTGTCTCGTTTCTCTTTGTGTCTTTGCTTCTATTTCTTACTTCTCTCTTTCCTTCCTCTCTTTCCTTTTTCTTTCTTGTTCACTATCTCCTTCTTTCAACATCTTTGGGACTTCTTCCTGGATCTTGCTCTCTAGTTGTTCTTCACTTTCTGGTTCATGGTCACTCATCACGAAGTGATGTTCATAAAAATAGTGCACTTCTCGTAGGTTTTCTATTTTTAATTTCTGTCCTTGCCATGAAATCAATATCCCTTCTGATAATAACCATTGATACAGGACTTTACATTTTAAGAGTTGTGTTGTTAGGAATTGATATTTTCTTCGTTGATCTTGGACTCTCTTTGGTATTTGCTTTAATGTTATTACCTCATTTTCTTTGAATACCATTGGTTCCTCTCTTGTTCTTTTATAAATCTCAGCTCTCAACATTTTCTTACTGAAGCGTATGTGTACTTCTCTTGAGAGGTTGTGCCATCTAGTGTAATTTGTATGGATTCAGTAGATTTTGTCCATATCGCTTTGCACTGCTTCTTCTGATCTTTGTAGTGCACCGGCTATCATTATGGTCATCACCTCTCCTAAGTTCTCATCTTTTTCCTCTACAATGTTTTGGAAGCACAGGTAAAAAGCAGACCGCTCCATCTCTAAAAAGATCACTTCCTCTTCCAGGGTCCTATTCAAATGTAATTGATTTTCTAATAAAATATATTTTGAGTATCCTCCTTACAAACCAGGGCTACTTTATGTTTAGCAGCAATTTATTCCATAAATAGATTTCAATATGCAGAAAGCTGTATTTATATGCAATCTGTAAAATGCAGCCAATAGATATAGTCTATCTTTAAGTCTTTTTTATTATAAAACATAATTTTAAATTTTAAAAAATAAAATTTTTTATAATTATATTCTTTTCTGTTTGCTGCCCAACATGCTACATAGCATGGGAGGAGCTAGTGATAATGATAATGCTTTTCTGTTTAAAACCTTACACAAGTCTTGCTTTTAATGTAAAAAACAGCAAAATAAGACAGTGAGCCTGGTAAGCCTCCTGTGAGCCTGGTAAGCTCAAGAAACAAGGACAACCTGGATTTCTGTAACAGAATTTGGACAACCCATGGAAGCAATTCTCCTGCTCAATGTACAGCTAGTATAATTAAAGTGGAGTTGCTCTATATCTTCCCCACAAAAGGAAGATTCCACAAATCCCTTTTGTGATTTAAGTGTCTCTTTTGCTACAGTCCCTTTTTTGTTTTCCAAGACATTTTGTAACAGATCAGCTTAAAGGTATTTAACAGGGAAAACAAATGTTCACTTACCAGTTTTAGCTCTTCTGTTTCTAGAAATTCTGCTTGATTTACAATTTCAGGCTGTGATGGCTGCTCTGTGGGTTTTTTTTTTTTTATGAAAGAAAATGATGAAAACTTGAGTTATATTTCAACTTTCAGATATTTGGGAATGAGTCACATACAGGGAGTCCTCAATGCATGACAGCCTGGCACCATTCAAAGTTACAACAGCACTGAGAAAGTAATTTTACAGTCCTTCCTTGCACTTATTATGATCACAGCATCCCTGAGGTCTTGTAACTGAGATCAAGTGCTTCTCAATAAGTGGGCATTTGTGACCTTGCAGTGTCCCAGAGTCACTGCCATTTGTACACCTTGCAGCTGATTTCCAACAAACAACAATCAATGGAGAGCCAACAATAAAATCACAAATCACACTCACATGATAACTTGATTAATGATCGCAGGTGATTTCTTAATAACATCAGAGAAGTGAGGTCATTAAGTCAGTTGCAGCCATGCATTATCTTGCTTATTAATAACCTAGTGATCGAGTTGGCAGGCCCAACTGTAGTCATTAAGTGAGGACTACCTGCATGCAGGTTTCTCAACATGGATGAAATCAAATCATGTGAGAAACTGAAAACTTTATTGTAACAGAATTATATTTTTGTATTATTTATACAAAGAACTCAAATAATTGTAACAATACTGATATATCTAAGCCATCTGTTACTAACCAGAAAACGTATAACTTGTAAATATCAATAAATATGTTGACCCAACTGACAACTGAGGGGGGGGGGAGCAAATTCAGCTCTAGGAATCATCAAGAAATGACTTAAAATAAAACTGTCAATTTTACAATCCATTTATACAAACCTAGTAAGACTGTGAGATATTGCACAATTCTAATTACCACATTTCTAAAAGATTTATAGAAAGTGTAGCAAAAATTAACTGAAAAATCAAATAACATCCTTATCAGAATCAGCTACAATATTTGGTCCTTTTAGCCTTGGAAGAAAGGTAATGAGAGAATGGGGGAGGCATGTGGGGGTATGATTAAGATAGGAGTTATATGAATTTGTGCACAACACCAAAAGTAGTTTTTCTCCTTTTGTAAAAAAAAATACTAGGCCCATGGGCCATCCAAAGAAACTGACTGGAAGGAGATTTTGAACAGAGAAAGGAAATATTTCTGCATGCAATACTTTATTAACCTATTAAATTCATTACCACATCACAAGATGATATCCGCTGATTTGCATGACATTAAAAAGGTATTGAATAAATTAATGGAAATTAAAGAGAGTTTTATCAACTCTCTTGAACAGTCAATGTTATCTCTGAGTAGGGGCAGCATGTCTGCAATACCAGATGAAAGAAAATAATATGAGAGACAGAGTTCCATTTCCTGGTTGTGAAACGCATAGATTCATCTGTTTGGCAAATTTTGAGGAAAAAAATGCTCAATTAAAATTGGCAGGACTATTATTATATTCTCATGGTAAATTAACCTCACAAAAACTAAAAATAGGTTGGAGATTAATGGAACAATTATAACACTACATCTATTCTCTCTCCCATTAAATTGACAGCAAGATTTATTCCTTAAAAGATTTCTCCTAGTAGTCCTGCACAATTGCTTCATAGATCAGAGATTTTAGTTTTTCAATGCTATAAGAAAGAAATGCTCCTTCAGCATGGAAATAGAGCAAACAATATATGAAGCTATTATTGTTTCACATTAGTTTTTAAAGAAAAACTTTCTTGAAGAGTAAGTACAAAAACAATCTCTATATTACTCTTGATGCATATATATATTCCCATGCAAGTTCCACTGGAGTTATTTATTACAGTACGTAAGATGTAGATAAATATTTGCATTCAAACCCTTACTTTGAAAGGCACCATTTTGGACAAGCATGACAACTGCAGGAAAAATGTTCCATGAACTGAGAAACTTAGAATTGCAGTTCAATAATATCACAGGCTAGAGCAAAGTAGCTGGGATAAAAGTTCAATTTGATTTAAAATTGAAATCACTAGGATTATTTTACATATAATTTTAAATTTATGTTACAGGACAAATTACAATTCATTGGTAATTTTTGAAGAGAGCTCTTGAAGGCTTTCAGTGACCTTGACGTCATCCTTCTGTTAGAGAAATTAAGTGGTACTTACTGAAAACTTTGACGAGTGTAGCCTGTTCAAAGACATTGTCTTCAGTTACAAGCATGCATACAAATTTCTTTTCATCTCCAATTCTTGCATTATTAATGGACAGGGTATAATTTTCAGAAAGACTTATTCGGTCTTTGTATTCTGGTACATTGTCATATTGGGCACTTGGCTTTTTTGCAGATCGCAAAGCAATAGACTCTGAAGCCTTGTTTGCAATTTCCTAGAAGGGGGAAAATATTTATCAAATTTGTACGGTTGCTTATCTCACACCAGATGACTATCTTATCTCTCTCTCAAATGTTTTATATCACTTCAATAATTCAGAGCTCTTCATAATACTTATTTTATATTTACCCAATACACACTATGAACAATTAAAATATATTCAGTTTTTCAAGGCTTCTGAATCCAATTTTTTATTTAAATGTATCACAACCCTGGGAAATTATTGAAAGCATAATATAAAGATTTGGCCATTGGGGAACCAGTTTTTTCCAACCTGATAACTGGCCAATTTCCAGATTTCTCAGCAATAGCCCACACTGGCTTAGATTGTAGACTAACTTCACAAAGTTTATGAGTTTGAGAGGCATTGACAATACAGAATGCCATTCAAAAGATTTTTTTTAAACCCTGTGGAGCACAATAAATCAATAGTTGTTAAACAATTTGACCCAGTTAACCCTTTCCCTAGTCTTAAATAATATCTACTCTGGTATGTTGTGCCTGATTACTTCTCATTATAGAGTAGAGTTCTAGAAATACAGTAAAATAAATTTTCTCAATTCCTATTTAAAATCTGAGTTTACTTTTTCTATTCTAGAAGAAAATAATTCCACGTTTTCATAACTTTTTATCTTTCAGCATTCCTATGTAGAAGCAAGTTAGCAAATCACAAGTAGAATAAAACTCAATGCATGTTTGTGTGTACGTGTGTGTAAGTTACACCTTTGTGTGAAGTTTACACTGTTTAGGTAGGTAAAGCCGGAGATTATATTTCAGCAGAAGATTTGAGGGGGAAGCAGAGATATATGAAAATCAAATCATAAATTAATTCTGCAGTATTACCTCCACAAAATAAGCTCATGTACCAAGTTGGATCACCAGAACTGAGTTATTATACAACTGAATCTGTGCTATCCCATCTTTTCTCGTTTTATTGTACAGTTGACAATATTGTTAAAATAGCTGAAACAAGTACTAAGAAAAAATATTCAACGCTTGTAAAAATCCAAGTTTTGCAGAAGAACAAATAATGTTTAAAGTGAAAAAAAGGAAGTTTAATCACCTTTATTCTCCCTCCCTTAAAATAATTCAATCAGGACTCTTATACCTAATAACCAAGAATTTGACATATTTCCATTCTGCAGATGAGAGACCATTAGGTGGTAATTACACAGAATATATGTACATGCACCTTCAGACAGACGAGTCCAGAAGAAGGTTGAAGAATTGGTAGGAATGCTCATGAGGAGTTTGTTTCAGGTCACATTTGTCAGTATATTTACGAAGTCTTCTCTCTTGGCATTCCAGCACTTTCTTGTACTATTAAATAAAGGTGCAGCTTTCCCACCCAAGCCTCTGTGTAATGCACACAGGCTTGCTACATCAACTCAGATAAAAACGAACACACTGAGTAATTCACCTTGGAACATTTCCTTGCCAAAACAAAACAAAAGCCAAGTAAAGAAAAAAAAATCTTTACTTTATTATACGTCAGGAACTCCATCCACGGGAAGGCGTAGCTCTTGAAATGGGTGTGAGTCTCTCCTTCTGAGGCTGGACTCGGACTCAGTTGAGTCTGTTGCTAACGTACCTGCCTCCCAGCTGCATTGCATCAGCTCTGCCTGTGCTGCTCAAGGAAGTTGCCGGGTTGGCAGTTGAGTTCCCCAGGCTGATGATGCTTGGGGACTTCAATCTGCCATCCCTGGGTGACTCCTCAGATGCGGCACACGAGTTCATGGCCTCCATGGCAACCATGGACCTGACCCAAGTAATTCAGGGTCTGACTCATGTGGGGGGGGGGGGCGACACACTCGATCTAGTTTTTATATCAGAGCACTGGCGCCGTCA
>JANHGC010003539.1:9244-19296 GCA_027560395.1 Boaedon fuliginosus
GATAACCGGACTAAGACCTGCCTCCCTCACCTCAATAGACTCTGCCCAGCCGGAGTCCAAGCCTGACCGAATCTGAGTGACTTTATCTGCAAGGAACTGAACAAATTCCTCGGCTCTACCCTGCAAGGGCTCCACCACCTCCTCCGATCTTAAGAGGGAGCGTTTATAAATACATTACAATAACTATAAAACTTTAAACTATTAAAACACTGTCATACACATACATACAATAATTCATACCGGGAGTCAACAATTCCAAGCCCTCTGACAGAGCCAGGTCTTCAGGCCTCTGCGGAAGGCCAACAGATTAGGGATGGTTCGGATCTCCACTGGGAGCTGGTTACAGAGGGCCAGTGCTGCCACAGAGAAGGCCTTTGTCCATGGGCCCGCCAGCCGACGTTGTTTAGCTGATGGGACCCATTGGAGGCCAACTCTGTGAGATCTCACTGGGAGGCATGAAGTGGCCATGGGACAAGAGTTACACTAATATAGAAGAAATAGTGGAATAGTATCATTAAAGAAAGGATGCTAAAGGAAGGACAAAATGAAAAGTGAATGACAAAAATTAAGATATTTTAAAAATTATTTTAAATAGTTAAATTGAATTTTTGAATTGTTCCGCAGTGACTTTCAGTAGAATTGGCCATGGTGAGTTCTCCTGGAGAGAGTTGGCCATGGTGAGTTGGCTGTGGTGAATTGGCTGCCACGAGTTGCCCCATTCTGTCCTCAGGGAACTTTTTTTATTTATTATTTATTAAATTTATACCCCGCCTCACTTCCCCAACTTCTCTCTCTTTCTTTCTTTCTTCTTCCTGTTACAACCCTTCACTGAATGACAATTGAAAATTATGGCAGTCTTGGAAAAAGTCACTTACAAATTGCACTTATGACCATCATACAGTTGATTGCAATTTGACTGCTTGGCAACCGGCTTGCATTGATTGACATTTGCAACTTTTATCGCTACCTTCCAACAAAAAACACCCATCAGGGAAGTTGGAATTTTTTTATTTAATTTGATTTATACCCCGCCTCTCTTCCCTGGTCAAGGGGAACTCACTTAACATCACTTAATTCACTTAACAATCATGTGATTTGTTTAACAACCACCATAAAAATTATCATAAAATTGGATCTGACCTATGACCACATCAAACTTGTTGGAAATTCTGGTCCCAACTCTGGTCATAAGTTGAGGACTCCCTTATAGCCACAAGAAAGTGAGATGTAGCAATTATATTTGATCATTATTTCCCTGATTTTAAGCGGGCAGTGTTATTAAATATCACAATGATTATATATAAGATTATAACACTAAAAAGGAAACTGTGGGAAGGAGAAACCTTCATCAAGCCCAATCCTTAAGAAAAACTTCCAAATACAATACATGACAACTTGCTCTTTTGCTGCTGGCAGATCTTATTAAAACGGGGCTGAAATTGCATAGGAAACGTAATTTGTTAAACATACAAGAGATAAACTTTATCATCGTACTCCAAGGTTTCACATTTGCCTGTAGCAGTTCCTTAAACCATCGCACACCAGTGTCCTAAGTAAACCAAAAAGTGATTTGTCTGAAAGGATTGTCTTCCCATAAAAGCAGTTTGCGCGAAAAGCAGATTTCTTCAGAAATCTCAGAAACGTTGCCACTCAAACTAGCAGGGAATGAAAGTCACTGCCCCCATTAACCAGGACAGTCAGACTCTGCTACAAAAAAAACCCACCAGTATTTCAGATGTGAAGAGTTTAAGGGCCATTTGACGTAAAGTATTTTTTTCTTTCACGGGAATAATTTCAGGAGAGCTGAGCAAAACAAGTAGCCAATGGAGAAAGGCAGGGAAGATGTTCAACTGAGCTTGGCTTTTACATCTGTCTGCCTTTGCTGAGTTTGTTTGTAAAAATTGATGAGGAAAACTCAGCCTAACCTCTTTTCTTGTTGGAAATGTTATTTTATGACTCTTCCGCCTCACTAGCTATAATTCAGAAGCACAGATATGAAATTCAGAGCCCTGGGACAGTAGAAATAATTTGTGTTGATAATTAAGACCAACAACAGATAGATGATTAATTCAGTAGAGCTTTCTCCCTTTTTTATCTCAACTTATTTATTTATTTTAAATGTATCCCTCCTTTATTATTTTTACAAATAACTGAAGGCAGTGAACATATCCAACATACCTTTCTTCTCCTCTTTTCCCCACAACAACAACCCTGTGAGGTGAGTTGGACTAAGAGAGAGTGACTGATCCAAGGTCACACAGCTGGCTTTCATGGCTAAGATGGGGCTAGATGTCCCAATCTCCTGGTTTCTAGCTTGGTGCCTTAACCACTAAACCAAACTTGTCAACTATAAAGTTTCTTGTGGGTATTTATTTGAGATTCCCATTGCTATATGAGAAGGGAAGGAGAAATCCATAAAAACAAAGACTGAGCAAAATAAATATTAAAAATATTTGAAAGTTATAAACAGTACTTCTAGAAGGTGTATAATGTATATAATATTCTTTATTTCTAGGGACAGCTCCAAACTTCCACCAATGCATCCAGTACAGTAGTAACTAGAAAGCTTGGGAAATCACATTAGGAGGACCACAAGTTCCCGATAACTCTTTTAAATGGAAAAGGGCAAAAAGATCACAAAAGAAATAACACTGAGAAGTTACCATCAATCATACTTGTGGCCTGATCTACTAGGAAAGCAAAATGATGTGGTGAAATAGAGTTGGGATGCCAGCTGTTCTGATGATAGATACTTTGGAAGAGGTTACTAGGCAAGCAAGACGAACATGTGACTCTTCAGCTGAAGCAATTTTTCCAGAAGAAATTCCTTCCTTTTTCCAAAGTATTTTCAGAACAATGGTGTTAAAAAATATTGATGCCATTATAATTTGTGTGACTTACTTGTTGTGATACAGTCTGCATTCATAAGTAGGCCAGCTGGCTTCTCAGAATGAAAATACACACCAGTTTGTCTCACAAAACCAATCTCCAATGTTCTCAAACCACATCATCCATGCTATTAACCTTTCACCCAAGCAATATTTGGACATGGGTTTAAGCACTTTCTAAAAAAGAATGCTAACCTTCTCTGTGGCAGCACCGGCCCTCTGGAACCAGCTACCTGCGGAGATCCGAAGCATCCCTAGTCTGTTGGCCTTCCGCAGAGCCATTAAGACCTGGCTCTGTCAGCAGGCGTAGAATTGATGACCCCCTGGAAGAATGATTGTTGCATGGTGTGTGACTGGTATTTTTGTTAATTTTATTGTTATATATATTGTTTTTTAAATATGTTTTTACTGTATTGTATTTTAATCTGTTGTTAGCCGCCTTGAGTTCCCCTTGATCGGGGAAGAGAGGCGGGGTATAAATCAAACAAACTAAACTAAACTAACCTCATGTTTAAAAGGAGCCTAACTGATGTGCCTCAGGTGTGAGTGAGCACCTTCAAGCCTGCATCTCATTATCCAAACAATCTGACAGATGGCAAAATCTGCTATTCAAAGCACTTGCCTACTCTCACTCAGCCCTATCCATGACATGTTCAGGAGAATTATCGATGGCTGTTTTTCCCACTGGCAGGCAATGCTCAATATGAGAGGAAATAAAGCAAGCAGAACCCACCAATCACTTTTCTTAATTTGTACCTTATTAAATATGTTCTCTTTGTTACTGAAACTGAATAGGACTTTGACTTTTGGGGCAACAATTTTTATGCCAGCATATTTTTCTGATGGCTCAGAAGCTATACTTCAATGCGGCCACATGCTGGGTCCATTCACTGAAGGACAAGAGTCCTCATATTATATTTCTCATTTTAAAAAATCACATGAAGTTAATGATGAGGAAGTACAGTATTGATTCAACTGACTGCTGTGGATTCATTTGACTGTTGAATAGTTTAGCATTTAAATGAAATTAGTTCTCTGCGTGTCAGGGGGAGAGCAAATGTTTTGAGCAATGTATACATTAATTATTTCATTGACAGGAAGATTGGCCTCAAAAATCCCACTAAATCTTTTTGTTGATTTGAAAATGACCTATTTTATTAAAGGAGGGGAGCTTTAAACAACCTGACAAATTTTGCATGTAGTTTCAACTTCCTGCTAGAGATTTCAACAAACAGAAAGTTTACCAGAGAACATCCGTTGTGCTGAAAGCATATTGGAACATAATGGATAGTTGTAAAATGGATCAGAAATCTGTCTATAGATCTGTCTACATTTCTCCCACACACACCCAGCCAGGTGGCATTTATTTATCTGATAGAACCATCCCTACAAACATGAAACTTTGGAAGAGCTAGAATGCCATATGGCGAAGTGAAGATCTGCCTAATAAATCTAGCTAAGCAGACCTTTCCTTCAAGCTGTTGTATATATGTCTGGATTCTTTTTCTTTTTCCTTTTTCTTTTTAATGTAGTCTACTCGTTGTTTCAAACATCTGGGCCTCACAATGAGGATACTGCTCATCCCACAAAGATATTCCAGTCCTCTATTTTCTGCATCATTGACTTTGAATGTCTAAAACGGTATTTTCCTGCTGCCTCACAGCTATCTTTATGAGACATGAGAGATATAAAATAGAAAATGGAATGTAAGTATTGACAAGGTGGCCGTTTGGGGTGGGGTGGGGACTGATTTTCATCTTCAGCATTGCAGTGAAGGGGAAAATATTTTGATAATAAAACTAATCATTAAAAGTGGCAAATTAAGCTAGGTTTGTGAATGAGTGCATAGGTATAAACACAAGGAGCAATTTAGGAAGGTTTTCTGTATCATTTTTACACATGCCATTAAAAAAACTAAACTGCTAAGTAAATTGTGGGTATACATCAGACAAATAAGGCTATATATCCAGAATCAACTAGGAAGAAATTATACAGGCCCTGTTCTTCTGTAGATAATTTCATTTATCTCACTCTACTTATTACAAAACGTGGCCAGATGCAACATCCCTAAGCTAAAGACAACTAATTTACAGGATGTATTGTAAGCGTGTTTTGAATGTGGCATTTATTCCAGCTTTGAATTATTATATATATAAAATCTGATTTTTCTATTTTCACAATCATATTGGCAAGAAACACACTTTGTGTACGGCTTCCACTTTGGCTGAGATTATTGCTTGCAGCTTTTCCTATTTTATTCTTAAAGTAGGTTGCCATTTGCCCAATGGAATTCTGTACAATTAAATACGATCTCATATTCAGTCTTCTGTTTTGCTTACCTATTTCTCTGGAAGACGTCCCACTATATTTGTGTAATCCTTACTATTCTGTGGTTGCCTTTGTGCCTCATAACAATCAGCCCATTTTGCCTGTTTCCCATACTTTCAGTGTTAGTGTACAGTAGAACCATGTATGACAATAGGTTAAATTCCTTGTTCATTATCCTTTTTCATGTCTGCGTTTCTTTTGTTTCTTTGCTGTGTAATTTCCCAAAAATTGTGCTTTGTTGCTGCATTCAGTCAGATTACTTGCTAATTCATTACTGTTCAATATTTTACAATCCCCACCTCTTTATACTCTTTTTTAATATTCTGACAATAACAGACAGATGTTTTTTTTCCTGTTTGTTTTAATTGGTTTTATGGTTATTTGCTACCCACAGTCACTGGCTTGAGATGAGTGTCTGTATAAATTGAATGAATGAATGAATGAATTGAATGAATGAATGAATGAATGCTTTCCTTCTGTATTGATCTGAATTCCATGTCTGCAAAGCACCCTTTGCTCCCGGGGATGACTACCCCCAGACGCTTCCCCAGATATCTCTCCAGATGTCAACTTGGAGGAGGATGAACCAGTTCCAGGGCAGTTGGTCAATGGCTCCAAGCAGCCATCTGAGACTGATTTGGCTGAAGCACAGCTGCAGCAGGACAGCCCTGAGGCTTCAGGTGGGGAAAGCATGCAGCTGCAGCTAGTCAGTGATGAGGAAGGGGAACTGCCTTCTGCACCTGATCCAAGAACACGGGCAGAGAAAAGGCAGGAGGAGAGAAGGTCAGCTAGATTACTAGGAGAAAGCTTCGCCCTTCTAATGAGCTGCACCAGAAGCTGGCTATTTAGCATAGCAGGCAGATGGAGGTTATGCTGGGAACAATGTTTGTTTCCTTGCTGCATGTTCTTGCCTTGAACTTTGGTTCAAGTCTCTTCAACTGTCGCCTTTGCCTTGCCTTGCCTTCATCTTGGAACTTGCTTTTGCCTAGTGGACTGGAGGACAAGTGTTGGCTTCGGTTGAGCAGCCTGTGGAACTCAATGTGGTTGGTGGGGGCAGAGGGAGTTTCTGAGGAATACCAATTCAGGCTTGGAAGTCTTAATAAAGACTCCTTCACCATGGTATGGGTATGTATGAGTGGGACAGCAGTGTCCCCTCCCACATCTCTGCTCTGGACAGGCCAGTCTCTAAGGAAAAGCAGCCAGGGCTTGACAGGGGCACTGGGCCGCAGCTGTTTGCAGGCCTTCTTAAGCCGCTGGCACCCCTTCCCACATTTCTGCTTCGGCAAGGCCATCTCTGAGGAAAGGCCAGCTGAGGAAAGGCAGCTGGGGCTTGACAGGGGCACTGGGCCACAGCTGTTTGCGGGTCTTCTTAAGCCCCGCGCCCCCTCCAACATCATAGGCAACCTTACTTGATGGAGTGGGGTGCTCCGTTTGTCTTGGGCCCGCTGCCGCTGGCACAAATCCGGAATTTATATGTATAAAACATGGGGCCTCAGAGGTTTGAACATGGTGCCTCAGTCAGTTTGAAAACTGCACGTGCTCAGTAGAGAGAAGCAAAACTGCATGTGCTCAGTAGAGAGTTGTTATTGAAGAGTGTCTTCTTTGCACCCCCAAAAAGAGGTCAAAAAGGGCACCCACCCTTTGGAGACCCTGATAGTACTTTTCTTACTATGCTTTGCTACCTATCTGGCAAGTTTGAGGTAGATTGGTGGAGAACTGCAAATTTGTATAGAGCGCACCCAAACAAACATCCGCACCCTACCTCTCTTTTATAGATATAGATTCTGGTGCAGATAGTCCTCGATTTACAACCACAATTGAGCCTAACTTTTCCATTGCTCAGCAAGTTGTTAAGTGAATTTTGCCCTATTTTACAACCTTTGTTACCATAGCTGTTAAATGAATTACTGCAGTTGTTAAAATTAGTAACACAGCTCTTCAGTGAATCTGGCTTCCCTGTTGATTTTGCTGGTCAGAAGATTGCAAAAGGTGATCACATGACCCCGAGACACTGCAACCATCATAAATACGTGCCAGTTGCCATGCGTCCAAGTTATGATCACGTGACCATGAGCTTGCTGCTACAATCATTAAGTATGTATAACATCATAAGTCACTTTTTTCAGTGCCGTTATAACTTCAAACAGTCACTAAAGTAATGGGTGTAAGTTGAGGACTACCTGTACTCTAATTTAGTTTACCTCACTAGCTTCCATGAAGTTTAGTGCTGTATTTATTGCAGCCACAGGAAAGATAGAAACAAATTATATCCTACAGAGCACCTTGAAAGTACATGTGTATTGTCCACATTGAACAAAAAGACTAATAACTCCCTTGCCTCAGTAAACCAAAAAGAAGAGCTATGGATCATTGGTTTGAAAAAAAGACAACACTGCTGTGTGTGTGTGTGTGTGTGTGTGTGTGTGTGTGTGTGTGTGTGTGTGTGTATGCGCATGTGCGTAAATATACACAGGTCCACATTCAGCGTAAAGCAGCAATTTTGTTTTCTTTTATCTCTTTCTTTTTAAATCTCATAGCTGAGGAGAAGTAATCTTGTGAGAAATAGTTCCTTGCATTACTCATTTTTGGCACATTCAGCTTCAGAGCAAAGTTCACAATAAAAAAGATGAGAACATAATTTCCATTCTTAGTTCTGAAAAGGTGTAACCCCAAGAATTTGAGTGCACAGCCTCTTCCTTTGATAGATAGATGTAGGTACATTCTTTCCCCCCCTCTCATTTGTGTTCCCTGTAACCAGCTGAAAGAAAAAAATAACAATATTACTCTAGATCAATGTTATGCCAGGGATGTTTTCTGCAATATGTTCAAAGGTTTTTATAATTAATATAGTTGAAAAAATGTCAGTGTCATACATTTTTCACATCACCCATTGATCCACAGACACTCAACCACACACGCACACACACAGAGACTGGCTGGCAACATCGCAGAGCTTGAAAATATTGAAAGAGAAACATTTGTGTTTATCTCTGGGATTTGATTGTGCAGATTGGCACATTAATTCCTTGGTGCTAGAAATTCGGAACATCCATTTTTGGCAGTAGATGTCACGCAAGGGAAATCTAACTCTCATCATGAGAAGATTAGATAAACCAAAGTCTGATCCAAAATGGCTAGCCTTTCTCCAAACTAAGCATTCTGAACCCTGACATACTGCATGTTTCCAAAGGGAAATGTTTTTATTCGGCTTTGCCTCAAGCCAGCATCTTATCTGGGTGAAGCAGCTCCATTGACTACATGAGATCCCTCTCAGATTAATCTTCCCATCTGTAATACACACTATATTCTACTCCTTTGAGTATTATTTTGGGGTCAAGCTTTCAACTTATTTTATGGTGTTGCCTGTTGCGTTGTATGTGTCTAATGTGTCATGTTTTGGGAAAGAGGACATTTTTATTTGTGATTGTGGTTGTTCTTTTTTTATGGAAATCTCATGTGTTCCATATAAATAAGCACAGGCCTCTTGGTTAGATTAATACACTTTCCCTGTACTTTTGAGATTCTTCGAATGTTCAGAAATGTAAAATTACTTTCAGCAAGGCTGGGAATATTTCAGCTTCTTGAAGAAACATCAGGAGAACAAAATTCAGAACATATATCGAGCCTTGAGCAAGAATTGGTGGGGGGGAAATCTCATTTGTCTACCACCTACACCTTCAATTTTCTGTACCTGAAACACCAAACATGACTGGTGAGATTTTAAGAAGTGGATGGGAGATTTATAAGCAAAGGAATTGGCTAGAAGATTTCTCCAGTTTTCTTCTGGGCAAAGATAAATTTTCCAGCAATTTCTCAAGACAGGAATGATAACACTGCAACTGAAATAAAACAGTGGGGGGATTTTCTTTTTGATGTTTTCCCAGAGGGTTTAATTAACCTCCTCTCCTCTTTTTTATTTCAATTTAACTAAAGAACACTCCTATAGGTCACTTTATCATCTCATAACTAAATGGAAGAACATCGTATTTCACCTAAGAGACTTTCTCCAGAATTCTCTCCCTTTTTTAAAGAAGGTCTATAGCAAATTCTTTTTCATTGAATGAAATGAGAATTGGCAGAAAAAGTACAAGAGAACACCCCAGAGGCAAAAAAAAGGACGAAAATGGCCATTTTTGGCCAAAAAATGAACCATTTTTGGCCTCTATCATTCTTCTGGGGGAAGAGTGAGTTCCCTGAGCATGCAGATGCCACAGGAGGACAAAAATGGGCCTGTTTTTCACCTCCCCACCTCCCCCACAGAGAGAGAGAGAGAGAGACAGGGGGAGAGAGAGAGAGAGAGAGAATGGCACAAATGAGAGCATGAATGAAAGCAAGTAAATCACCAATATTTTTTTTTCTTCTTTTGGCCCACAAAAACTAATATGCATCTTATACTCCGGTGTGTCTTATACTCTGAAAAATACGGTACGTTTAATACATACAGTAATATTTAATATACAAACTATGTCAGATTTTTCCATAGAAATGGCTCTGTTGATAGGTTGCTAATCCTCTGCAGTATCTTATGAGCAGATGGGGAGGAATGAAGAGATTCAGGGTATCCAAATCCTAGAATGTCACAGGATATATCTATTAGGTTAGAAGGTTATAGCTTTAATCTGGTAAGATTCTGTCCATTAGGTATAGGCAAATAAAGGGTTGGATTCAGTTGGATTTCACTGTGTCATCATTGGGCCTGGACCTACAGCTACTAAGCCATTCATTTTTTCAATGTTTGTGCTCCTTTTAGCACCATTGCAGTTTTAGTGTATGCTTTCTCAAAATTGAGATCTTTGGAACAAATTGGAGAGGGGGGCAGAGAAGGAGGGAGGGCAG
>JANHGC010003540.1:63282-75679 GCA_027560395.1 Boaedon fuliginosus
CCACATCATCCAAAACAATAAAAAATAGAAGGGGCAAGCTATGTAGCCAAATTATAAATCAGAATTATGGCAATCAAGATTTTATTTTATATACAATAGATGCTAACATGGCAAAGCAGGAAACATTTTAGAAATGTATATGACTGAAGAAATATCGGTCTTACAGAGGTACCTTGATCAGAAGTTCCAGAAATAAGGCAAATATATTTATTAAGCTACTAGCTGATTACCTGGCCATGCTCCGGGTTTTTTTTAAAAAAGAAGTATATTTGTGCCACAGCATTTGCAGGCCTTCTGAAGCTCCCGGCACCCCCTCCCACATCGTTTGCGAGCCTTCTTAAGCCCCTGGCACCCCCTCCCACATCTCTGCTCCAGCAAGACCGTCTCTGGGCCAAGCGCAGGCCAGGCTCTAGGCCAAGGGTAGGCCAACTCTGAGGAAATGCAGCCAGGGCTTGACAGGGGCACTGGCCACAACTGTTTATGGGCCTTCTTAAGCCCCCGGGCCCCCTCCAACATAATAGGTGACCTTACTTGGCGGGGTGGGCTGCTCCATGTATAAAACATGGCGCCTCAGAGGTTTGAATATGGTGCCTCAATCGGTTTAAAAACTGCACATGCTCAGTAGAGAGACAAAACGGCATGTGCTCAGTAGAGAGTTGCTGCTTGTTACTGAAGAGTGTCCTATTTACACCCCAAAAAAGAGGTCAAAAAGGACACCTAGCCTTTGGAGACCCTGACAGTGCTGATCTTACTACACTTTACTACCTATCTGCCAAGTTTGAGGTAGATTGATGCAGAACTGAAAGTTTGTATAGAACACATACAAACACACATCCGGACCCCACCTCTCTTTTATAGATATAGATTTGCATGAAGTATTATGCAAGATTACACTCATTTTAGTGGCTCAAAATGGTTTTCTCAGCTTTAAAAATAACTTCATGCACCAAAGTTATATCTTACAGTCATAGAAATGGCATTTTCAAAGGAAGCTATAAACTAACTTTATACCTATTAATATATGTTCTAAAATATTTTATATAACTGAAATTGTGATTTTCCTCCCAAAATTGTATATTTAAACTATCACCTGAGAACTATTTCCATAAGGCAGTCTCATAACCCTACAAACAACAGTTTGAGAAAATCTTGAGTTCTGACATTGTTTTTCCATACATTTAAGGAAGATCTCGCTGTTATTGGTAACTAAAATGAAACAAAGTAGCACTAATAATAACCAAAATATCCAATATAAATAGGCATAAACATTATCTAACATTTAGACAAAAAGTTATGGAGAAAATGTCAGAAAAGTGGGAAAGAGTTGATCAGCAGATTCTGCAAAGCCACCGGTACAAGAGGAAATTTAGAGCATTTTTTTTAAAATTGGAAAGTATCACAAATATCGTAAATAAATATCTGAATGTTGAATAAAATAGAGGTATTGAATGAAATGAAGAACTGGGAAACACTGAGGAATCTAGCGACATAGCTCAACTAAAAGCACTAATGTTTATGTCTTTCATCCTAACGAGAAGCATGGTAAAATTTTAGGGTTGCCTTATAGAGATTAGAGAAAATTACCCATTATTTAGTGAATATCATACCTATGTTTCTACAGATGTTGATGTATAATTGTGAACCATCATCTGAGTCTTCTATCAAGTATCCACCAGAAGTCTTAATCAATGGATTTAAATCACGTTTCTTCAGACTTTCATCAAATATGTAGCAAGGTACCTAGAAATTAAAAACGTAAGTGCCTTCCAAATAAGTTCATACACAATATAGGGTCATTATTGGCATTCTATCTGAATTTTTTTGTTTCAAACAGAAGTACTTTAACCTGGTTCTATTTTTTAACATGCAGACCCAATAAAGATATTATGCTTCCATCTTGTGGCACTGATGAGAGTGTGCACTCATTCAAAACTACTATCCTACTTTTTTCTTTGTATTTTATACTTCAATAAAATAAAGAAGTTGAATCTCAAAAAAAGCGCTATTTATTACTCACAGCTTGAGCAAATCAAAACCAGAGTATTTAGAAAGTGTATACAGAACAGTCTAATCAAACCTCTAGTATTCTGGAAGGGCCATCAGAATCCATAATTTTTTGTGACTACTGATTGATACATACATGGTCAATTGTTAAAAAGCAGCTGCTATATTCCTATCTGGGTTGTTATTATTTTATTCCTACCATGTAATTGATTGCCTGTTTGTCCAGCAGTTTTCTAGAACGGGTCCCCAACACCTAGGCTGCAGCCCACTACTAAGTCTTGAGCCTTTTGGAAACAGGTTGCAGAAGTGGCAGGAGAGGAGGAGCATGTGCATCCCCACTTCCGCAAGCAGTGGGTATGTGTGTGTGCTCCATTTGCACGAGCGGCCAGTACATATGCCCACCAGTCACACAAATGGAGCTGCGTGTATCTGCCTGCTTGCCCACCACTCGTACAAAACCATCCCATCTCCCCACATCAGTTTGCAAAGACAGAAAGTGTGGAGAACTCTGTTCTAGTAGACTAAACAAGCAACAGCAAGGACGGAATGGGGACACGAGTGTATGAAAGAATATACACAATTCAATACAGTCTACACCATATCCAAAATATAAAAATGAGATCTCAGAGTACACAAAATATCAAGTTCTTACACATACTGCAGAATAATTAACAAACAATAGACTAGAAGACAAACAGCACTAGAAGAAGATAACAAATTACCTCTTTTTTGTTTTAATTTGGATTTCATGAAAATGAAGACTAACTTAGTTGCTTGAATTTAGCTCTACTGAATCATACACTAATACTCAGAGGCAAAACTGGGCTTAGAACCGTGATGGTGAACTTATGGCATGTGTGGGAGGCAGAGCTGGCATGTAGAGCCCTCTCTGTGGCCACATGAGCCATCGCCTTAGCTCAGTTCTGCTGCGCAAGCTCACGTGTGCCTCCCGCCAGCCAGCTGGTCGAGTCTCTGGCAGGCATGTACGGAGGGCGATGCGCATGCAGGGGCAGGGCATATGCATGGGGACGCGCATATATTGCTTTTTGAGGATGCGTGCACACATACGCGCTTTGGGAACTCAGTGCCGAAACGGTTAGCCATCACTGGCCTAGAGTAACTAACGAATGCTTCCCCGCAGTCAAACTGATACCACAAGTTACTTAATCCCTAGTGCAGATAAGAACGGAGGCCTTAAACATAATGCCTGGTGTTGAATATTACATCTTTATAGCTAGATCCAAAAACTGATTGTTCAAACTAAAAACAGATAATGTTTGACTACTGTTTAAAAAATTTCATGACATTACCAGAATTCTAACAATGAATGGCATTTCATATCATTTGTTGTAAACAATATGAGATTATTGTTTCTGGAACTTTGAATTGATAAGAAAATAATAAAAATTGAGGATGCATTGCTTAGTTAACCTATTAAGCCCAGTGAATCTTTTGGACTGACTTCTCAATCAACATGCATATGATGATTTGTTATTTTACGTACAAACAGAACTTGTGTTTACCTCTTCAGGTGATGTAAATAAGTTTTTCTTGCATGCAAGGAATGTTCTCCATTCAAAATAATGAACACACTCAAATGAAGTCACAAATTCTGGGGAACCCTGATTAAGAAAAAAGTGATGCACAATACTGATCAATTTGTATTTGTAATTACAATTAAAACCTAAATAATAATAAAATCTAAAATAAATTCTACTACTTAGTACAGTTTACATTTCCAAGCATGAAACTACTTTTACTCAGATATGTATCAACTCTAGGGTGTGGAAATTCATCCATAAATTAAAATAACTGGTAATATAAAACAAAATTAACATTTCAGGACCTAGATAGTACAAAATTAAATGCCAACAGCTAACATCTTTGTCTTTAAAAGCACGGTACTGTTTTGTAAGCCGCCCAGAGTCCCTCTATAGGCAGATGGGTGGCATGCAAATTTAATAAATAAATAAATTATTTTAAGATGTTCTGGTAAAGAAACTTGGTTGAAAACAGATATATCATGAAATGCCTAAAATAAAGTATGTTTATTTTACCTGATATCAAGCATATAGGTTGAGTGGCAGATTTTTTTTAAGAAGTACTAGTTTTATGTAACCTGATCAATTTGATATTTCTCTTTCATGTTGGTACATTAATTAAATACCTTTTTTTAAATAGGATCATTTGGAAAAACAGATAAGCAATCTGTACAGTTGGAACATGCAGATACATTCTAGGACAAACATAATTCTTCTGTCAGAACTGGGACAGCTTATTAATACTTAACTAAAAATAATTATTGGCTATTTAGAAATATTAGAAATAAAATTTTCATCAGTAACATACTAACCAAAGTCTTCCCACAATAGAAATTGATGTTACTTTGCCATGTGTGTTGACTTCCCTTAGAACAAATCTGTGTAGTGTTGAATTCCAAGAGTAAATTAGACCTTCTTATCAGTGAGGATTCCCCTAAAACAAAAAGAGCATATACTGTACATTAATCTCAAACGGTAATTTCCAATTATATGAGATACAGATAAAAACACACAAGAATATCACACCAACAAAGCATAGAAGAGAAATCTATGGAAAACTAAACAGATTATGAATACCATATACCAAGCGCAATAAATCTAGCCAAAAAAAATATGCCCAGTATATGTGAACAATTATCAAAACTAAGTAATACATTATATCAACAATATCTTGATAGAATTTCCAAAGTTTCCCTTGGGCCTATAACATTTCCTAATAAATTTTACATTTGCCTCGATTAAACCACAACTAATACTGTCAATTCAAGTAGCTATAAAAAAAAAGATGTAAAATTGTAGTAGAAATGCAACAAAGCAGAAAAAGGGTTAACAATCAAACAAATGTGGTAGGGACCAAAACTTTACACAAATATACAGATGTTCTAAGTGGGGTGGCAAAGCAATGTGACCCTACAGCTTTTTATCACAATTCAAAGAAATAATTGAAACACAAACTTGCCCATAAAGTGGTCCTCAAAGAACTACAGTACAATCTTATGCAGGTCCACTTTAAGTCATGTTGACAGAGTTTCAATTGAGTTTATCCTCAGGTTAAATTCACCTATAATATCCTGCTCTTCAAATTCAGAAATAAAGAAGTCTGGTATTACTATCCATCTAAATTCTGAAATAACTGTACTTTGGAACAGATCGCAGAGAAGCTAGATAGAAAGAGCATAGACCCTTTCAAACATTGGTTTTGGAAAAGACTCTTGTGAATACCACAGGCAGTCAACGAAACAAATGTTATTTATTTATTTATTTATTACATTTTTATGCCGCCCAATTCCCGAAGGACTCTGGGCGGCTTACAACACTCAAGGCACAAATGTCTGGCTCAAATTAGCCTACTATGGATGTATTAATTATGTGAAGACTTAGTTCTCTAGAAAAGGCACTAAAGCTGGGAAAGGTAGAAGGAAAAAGAAGAGAAAGAATGGACTCGGTTACAAAAGGAGCACTGTTGGAAGATCTAAAGACAAGGTTAGGGACAGATTGTCATAGATGGAACGTAATCTATTTAGGAAAATCATCTGAGCACTCAAGAACCGTAATTTTAAATCCCATCCTACCAACCCATTTGTCAGATTTTCCCATAAACCTACTTATATACATTAATATACTATCCCCAAAGGATACTAGCATTTCTCCCCCCAAACATCCCCATGCTAAAAGACTCAGAATGATGGCCTTTGTTAGCATTTTTCCTTTCAGAGGGGAAGGGAAAAGCTAGCCAATGCCAGCCTTCCCAGAGAAATGCACACGGAAGGAACAAACCTCAAATCTGGCAAAGATGCTATAGACTGCCATTGTCTTTGTGATCATTCTCCCTAAGGAGGCAGGGAGATGCCCTAGGCCTCCCAGACGTGATGGAAGGTCCAGACTCTTTGCTTAACAACCTTTGCAGTCACTTAACAACCAAGCTGGGAGAGCCAGGATTGCTATCATTGAACAAAGAAATCACAGGGTGTCTTAATCAATGACTGAGATTCTTGACCCCATTGTGCTCATAAGTGTTGGGCAATCTGTAGTTTAATGCAGCTTAGTGCATGTGTGTTTAAGTAATTAAATCTATAGGTCACCCATCTCACATATGTATGTATGTGAATACATAAATTTATTCAACCATCCATCTTTATTATCTCAGTGAAAAGCAAAACATGAAAACCTGAAATTCAGGTCTTTACTGTTTCGATGAGGACAGAAATTATGTCAAAGTTCCCCTAGACAGTGGAAGAACAACATATCCTTCAATTGTTGCACATCCAAGGAAAAGGGAAAGGAGAAACATTATTTTTTTTCCTTAAATAAGGGATGGAGGAAAGAAGGAAATAGAGAGGGCTAGTTTAAAAGGTCATGTTCTGACAAAGTTACAACTAAATAACTTTAGACCAGTGTAGTCTGTTACAATAAAAGATATCTGCCAATCATCTCTTCTGTTCAAAATTATAACACCTCCAAGCAACTGCACCTGTGCAGGTGGGAAAATGAGGCACAAGAACATGATATTGTTTGTGCTATAAATATGATGGTATTGTATATTTAGCAGTTGCTAGAATAATTCTTAGTTGCATCCTTTGTTCTTGCAGTGAAGATACTTATCAACAAGTTGTCTCTATAAGGTTTCTACTTCTAATTTCAGATGAGAAAAGCCTAACACTACAGGTAGTTCTCAACATGTAACCATAATGGAGGCTACTGATTAAGGTTCTCTATTGTGATAGTTGCAAGATGAGTTGTTTTTTTCTGGAGTCGTGAAGCAAATATGGCAGTCATTATGGTTCGCTACAGACATCGTTTTGCTGAAACCCAGAAATACAGCACGGTTTTCAACAAAACCATTGTAAAATGTAGTGTTGCAAATGGCAGTAAATGCATCCAAATTTCAATCATGACCATGGATGGAGCCCAACCAAACTTTAAATTCAGGTTGCAAGTCTTTTTGGGGTGGGTCATAACTTCAAGCAGTTACCAAGTGAGTGGTGGTTAAATCAAAGACTACCTGAGTATTGCATATATTCAGCATAGAAATTTTGCTCACATAGCTTCAAGATTTCTGATATTTCAAGATGCTTCGCATCTTTATCTAGATATACTTGCAGTTGATGTGAGATTAGAACATCTAGTATTATTTCCCTAAAAAGATCCTGAAAAGCTTGACCAAATATAAAATCATGAGAGAATGGTTCCCAGAAATCAGTAGTTTTAAAATCATTGAGATAGATAAGCAATATTATTCTTTCAATGGCAATTATTTGATTACTAACAAAATATAAATTCTCCAATAATATGGCTTCAGCAGCTATTTTTCTGATCAATAATCAAACAAACAAACCTTAGACCCTATGGCATACCTAAAGAGGTATAGAACCAATATAGGAATGAATGTCAAATCTCAGAATGGAGGGTGTTTGCCCAATTACTGTAACTGCAGCCTAGGCCATAATTCTTCATTCTTACCACGTAAACGTGCAACAGCCATTATTTATTTATTTATTGGATTTATATCCCGCCTCTCTTCCCCCTGACGGGGAACTCGAGGCGGCGATTAATTACATAACAGCTGATTTAAAGTTGTAACTTCAGCTTCCACCCAAATTTTCCAATAAAATGATTTACCACCAGATTTCAAAGTAGATTTTTTCCAAAGAGAAAAAGTTACAATGTGGGGCATCTATTAGAATAAACCAATTCTGATTTATGCATTAGTTCTGACATAAAAGAGAACATGATACAAGCTGCAGTTTACTATGTTTTAAGCATGAATAGTTATTACAAATCCTTTTAGATTCATAAATAACAGACTGATTGCATAAAGAACATAAAAACTTATTTTAATTTCCCACTAATCTACTTTTCATTCCTTTGACTAAGATACCAATTTTTAAGGTGTATAAAAGTTGATCAAAACTAAGGGCATACCTACAGTAGCATCTTTGGATGTGTACAATATTTTTTTTCTTATAGCTGGCCTACCTCAGAGCAAATAGTTCACTGCAACTTAAATATTCTCTCTTAAATATTAAATAGTCTTTCTGTATATTGATATAGACATGAAAAAGGGATTGGAGAAGCATCAAGTTCTTCCTTGAATGGGGGAGGGAGTAAAGGAGGAAATAGAGAGGGGAGGTGTACCAAAAGACTCTGTTCTGATAAGGTTAGAAGCATCCTTAGACCAGTCCAGTCTGTTACAATAAAAGGCATCTGGTAATTATTTCTCTTATTCTAAACTATGAAACTCCAGACAACTGCACCTGTCCAGATGGCAAAAAGAGGCACATAATCTTGCTTATGCTATAAATAGGGGTGGTATTTTATATTTAGCAGTTGCTGGAATAATTCTTTGTTCCATTCTTTGTTTTTGCAGTAAACTTCTTTATCAACAATTTGTCTGTAAGGGTTCTATTTTCAGCTGACCAAAGCCCAATACTAGTATTACATATATTTCAATGTAAGTATTTTTCTCACATCGCTTCAAGATTTCAGCTATTCAAGATGTTCTGCATCTTTATCTGAATGTAACCTGCAGCTGACGTGAGATTATACCAATATCCAGTATTATTTGTCTGAAAAGATCTCCAAAAGCTTTGCAGAAAATCATGAGGAAATGATTCCCTGAAGTCATTAGTTTTTAAGTCATTGAGAGAGACAAGATATACATTGCTCCAATAATATTTCAGCAGCTGTCTCTTTGAAAAACACCAACCTTTTCACGACATCCTTTTCGCATAGAGAGATAGTCAGCCTTATATACAGAAATCTTTGCCAATATAGGAATAAATGCTGAATCTCAGAATGGAGTAAGAATGCACACTTACTGTAATTACAGCCTTGACAAAAAAAATCCCTCAGGCTTAACAGATAAACTTTTGGAATGCTTTAGAATAAATTCCATCCAACATTGGCTATGATGGACAGGGGGCTTGTACTTAGTAGTGAAACAACTCATTCCTTTTCTTAGCCTATTATCAGCTCTACAGACTGGACCGAGAGGATACATTCGGCAAAATAATACTTCTATAATTAATGACACTGCTCACAGGTATTTCCATGCCAATTCCTGCTTGCTTTCCACTTTCTAGTTTCAGCAGTTACTTCAAATTGAAAGATGGGCTTGCAGTGGTGTTGATGGTATGGACACAGGTTTTCAGTTTTTTTCCCTTCACGTTCTAAGGACAATGGCTTCAATGTAGCCACCATTCAGCAGCTATAGCACAGTCTGACACTCCCAGAATGCAGATAACGGTACTGAAATCTTTGGGGACCAGTTGCCCACCTCACAAACATGACTCTGGGCTGGTAAGAAAATCTAAAAACGTACCACTAGTAAAATAAAAACTAAAGACAGGAACAAACGATGTGTTGCAGCAACCAAGGAGACCAGCAACCAGCCTACCTAGGCTCAGCTAAATTCCCAATCCCATGCTGGGAAAATAGCCAGGTCTTAACAGTTTTCTAAAAAGCCAACAAAGTTTGGGGTCCACCTAATTTCAGGTACTCCAGAAGACAACAAAAAAGGTGGGGTTCCTGGGTCCCATAAGATAGCACTCTCCAATATATGGAATATAGAGCATACCCCTCTTATCAGATCTGACAGGACACTTAAAGAGAAAATGTATATGGTCTAGGTATGGTATTAATCTAAGGGAAATAAATTCATTTTTAAAATGACATTTCAACAGGCACATTAAAAAAAATTACCAAAACTGCATCTCATAGGCCAGGGCATTTTCATACAAAGTCATATCCCCTTTAGTAATTATTTGTTAATCAGGAAACCTTGTTGAATTCATGAATATCTGATTTAAGTTTAAGAAGGAAAATGTTAAGAAGCCAGGGTCTTTTCATTTTGGGTTGCTAAAAATCCTGTTGAGTTTTATTTTAGAATCTGTAAAATTAGTGAAGTTGACACTTCAGTGCCAGATAAGGAGAGTGTTAACTTTTTTTTCTTTTGAAAAGCTTAACACGCGTCCATAAGAGAGGTTGCAGCAATTAAGAAAAAAGCATGAAAGACAATATAAAGGTACACTCCCATTTTATAAACAAATAAGACAAATACTCCCACATAGAATGGCAATGATGTAATGAGGAACAGAAACACGTGGGCAGCTAGGGCAAATCTGTCTTTAACTAGTTTGGCACACCTTAATACACTATTTCATTATACCAATATAGGGAAAGGATCAGACTATCACAGATAGAGTAACATTCCATGAAGACCAAAAGTATCAAGCTGAACAGCTCTACCCCTGCTTCTTCTTAAAAACCAGATTCGGTTGATACAATGTTGAACTAATTTTTAGGAATAGCCTCTCCATTTTAGTAGGCTCATCCTGGAATATTTTCATGCAAGAACTAAGATTATACTCTGTAACCTAAGCCAGAAAATGTGCTAGTCATCCCTATAGAGATCCAGCTTCAAATTCCAAGCTCTTTTCAGAACGTTATCCAGCGCATACAAAAAAACAAAACAAAAAACACCCTATGGGATTCAGATGCAGAGTCACCTGTTATACCTTTGCTTGACTGAATTAAATAAAAAAAAAATGAGTTTATGTCTCTCGTTCAAGTATTTATACATAATTTTATTATAAAGCATTCCTTCTTGTTGTCCTGCTGGCTTTCTTTCACACAAGCCTAGAGTTTTTAGTTATTTCTTATTCATAATTAGTAATCTGGTGCTGGGGTGGTTAAGGCAGCAGGGTAGAAACCAGGAGACTGGATTCTACTCCTGCCTTGGGTCAGTCACTCTCTCTCTCTCTCTCAGCCCTAGAAAGGAGGCAATGGCAAATCACCTAAAAAAAAAAGAAACCTTACCAAGGAAACTACACGGATTAATCCAGGCAATTGCCAGGAATCAACACTAACTCAGGGGCACAAAAAATAAAAATACCCTGTTTCCCTGAAAATATGACCTCTCCTAAAAGTAAGACCTAGGTTGATTTTTACACATGCACCCAATATATGTGTGCCCCCAACTAATAGGCTAGTCAGTGGATGACATCCCCCCAAAATAAGACCTGGTGCCTTTTTTGGTGGCAAAAAAATATATAAGACAAAGTCTTATTTTCAGGGAAACACGGTAGTTCTTTACCAACATCATTTTAAAGAATGGATGGCAGAAATCCACTTAATGAGATTATGGTGGTGATTAGGATTTATTAAACGGTTAAGTGGTCATACTATATCACTTTCTCCTGCTGATTCTGAGGAGGAAAGGAAAATAACTTGCCCAAATCCCTGGGTTAACCAGATCATGGGGATTGATATTAGCAGAAGATCTTGCTAATTCAGATCTGATTCTCTAATAGAATAAATGATCAAGACCATAGCAGAATCATACAAAGCCTTGGACAGACTATTTACATATCCCGCCTGTTCCCATTTGAGTCCAACTAAAAACGCTATAAAAATTGTTTCTTCCTGGCAAACACAGAAATTGACCTCTGAAATCTATTACAGCTTTTCTTAACCTGAAATTCTCTAAATATATTTGGCATGACATGATTTGTGGACTATACCTGGAATCATGGAGAAGTAGAGTCTACTAGGATAGTTCAGGTTGCATTTTAATCATCTGTCAGTACACTCCCCATACTCCAAATTGATCAGGTAAAAGCCACAGTGGTAGCTTGCAAGGTAATTTCTAAACTATAAATCATAACTTGAACATAACAAAGCACAAGAGTTTAGGGTAAAAATCAGGTTTTGATTCTACTTATGATCTATTGGCCAAACCAGTGCTGTTCCTATCATTAAGAGAGAATGTTGTGTATGGCACAAGTACTACTAAGACAGGCAATACAGGTTATACTTTCCCGTAACTTATTAAAAAATATTATTTGAAAATTTCAATTTACTTAAGTCATGATGGGCTGCACATATCAATTATTTATGGTCTTATAAGGTATTGATCATGGCACACACAAAAGAAATTTGAAATATAAGGGGAATCAGCGACAAAGACCATGAATCCATAAATGAAATAAAAGAAAAAAATTATTGTATGTCCATAAACTAAGAGAAAGAAAAATGATGTAATAGGTTTGAATGAAAAGGTTTGATTGTGTGAATTAGAGCAATTGAATGCCTCAACATCTGCAGGGGAATGAAAAGGGAAGGACCAAATATGACTTCTGGGAAAGATTATGCAAATTCTAAATATATTAGATTCCAGGGGGGAAATTATTCCATTAGGTGACGTGAATGGATGACAGAGTTCATAAAAAATGAATGGGTGAGAGGTTCAGTGAATAAAAATGGTGACAGATACATACCTGTCAAGTTTTGGATTTGAAAATAAGGGAAATTTTCAGGGCATGGCTTGGTGGTCATGTGACTGGGTGGGCGTG
>JANHGC010003541.1:34295-45375 GCA_027560395.1 Boaedon fuliginosus
CTCGGGCTCGATCTCTGCCCCCCCACCAACACCGACTGGGTCCGGTCAGAGAGATAGGAGGAGAACCACCGTAAAACAGTGCCCCCCACTCCCAGCCCCCTGAGCCGACCCAGAAGGATACCATGATCAATGGTATCGAACGCTGCTAAGAGGTCAAGTAGCACCAGGATGGAGGGAGACGCCCCATCTCGGGCCCACCAGAGATCACTTGTCCCAGCTTCTGCCAACCTAGCAGTTCAAAAGCATGTAAAATGCAAGTATAAAAATAGGAACCACCTTTGGTAGGAAGGTAACAGCATTCCATGCGCCTTTGGTGTTTAGTCATGCCGGCCACATCACCATAGAGATGTCTATGGACAGCGCTGGCTCTTCAGCTTTGAAACAGAGATGAGCACTGCCCCCTAGAGTCAGGAACTGACTAGCACATATGTGTGAGGGGAACCTTTACCTTTACCTTAACATATTATTAGATTGAAAAAAAGGGAAATGGGAGTAATAATCAAGTAGGAGATTTACCAGCAAGTTGATTATGTTTTAGATATTTACCAGCAAATATCTAAATCATAAGAGAAATTTAGAATTGTAAGAAAAACTAAATTAAAGGGGGGAAATCCCCTTTTCTCCTCCTCCTCCTATAAAAGGAAGAAAAAGGAAGAGGTGGTTTGTTTCTAGAAGAGGATGTGAGGATGATATAAAATGATGAGACAGCAAACAAGTAAATGAAGTGAGTGTTATTATCATGAATGAGTTAAAGGTTCTAAGGCCAAATCAAATACATCTAATGAAATGTTTGTAATCTTGGAAAAAAAAATTCATTTTTGAAACATCAAGATGGATGTACATCATCTCAGAAGAGTGAAAAAAAAGCAAACATGTTTAATAATTAAGGGTGGTGAAAGATAGAACTTGGTTGACTGCAGATAGATAAACACAACATTACTACTAAGCAAAGAACGGGACAAATATTGGGGCAAAATTTTAAATAATTAATTTAGAAAGTAATAATTGCCTGGCAGACACCATGGGTTTATCAAAAACAAATAATACCAAGCCATTCTCTTGGCATTCTCTTTTCTGGCAGAGTGACCATGGGAATGTGATAGACATGGTGCACTTTGAATCCAGAACATTATTTGAAAAGAATATCTCTAAATAATCCAGGAATAGAAGAATTGGCAGATTGTGACCTTGACTATGCTACCATTAGATTAAAATGGAGCTGATTGAACACAATCATAAGTATATGATGAGTCAGTATCAGAAAGGACATATTGAGTCAAGTACCCCAGGGCTCCATTCTAGACCATACATTGTTCAGCATGTTTATAAATAACTTGAATAAAGATAAGAAAATACACTTATCACATGTGGAGAATACAAGAGGGATATGTCAATGGAGATTCTCAGTTATCCAGGTCATGGTTATCCCAAAGGTGCTTTTTCCCTCCCAAGAGGCAACTGGACTTTCTTGTTTTTCTTTGAAGATGTTTCATTTAACTCCTTCAGAGCTGAAGAAGCTTCTTGGATACAAGAGGTATAGTGAGCACCTTAGAGAACAATATCAGGATTCAGCAAGATGAAAATCCAGTAGGATGGATTTAAGAAGACACTAATGTAAAGTCCTACTACAGTAATTTAATTTCCTTTATATAGAGGAAGGAAACAAATTACTTCAAGAAACAAGACCTTTGTTAGCTCCAGTGGTTTCAAATAATTCCACCACTGGTTCTGTGGGCGTGGCTTGGGGGGGTCATGTGACTGAGTGGGCATGGTCAACTCAATGTCACTCCCCCACTGCAGCCTCGAGGGAGTCCATCAGTGGCTACTGTAGGTGGTGGTCCAGAACTCAAGGACTGAGCACTGTGGATGCACAGAGTGAGCAGCTGAGAGAAGCTGTTGAGAAGTGCCATCAAAAGGCAGCTGTGGTGCTGAAGAGCCACTGCCAGCAAGAGCATAAGTGGGCTGGATACTTGGACCTTTGTATAGCAAAATGTGAAGGATGCCACCACTGCCTCTGGCTCCTCCTCCTCCTGTTCCCAAATCACTGACAGCTCAGCAGGCAGAGAATGTGCAAGCCAAGCCCCTCTTGCTGAGGAGCCGCAACTGCCAGATCCTTCCACTCAGGCAGGGAAACAGCCACAACTCCACTCTTTCCCTCAAACACTGCCTTGGCTGGTGCAGGCTTCATTGCTCTGGATATCATGGAGTGGAATAGCAGAGGGCTGGGGTTTCGGGCTTGGGGATCTGCCTTAGCATCTTAGCACCAGCCAAGGCAGCATTTAAGGGAAAGAGTGGAGCTGTGGCTGCTTCCCCACCTGAGTGGAAGGACCTGGCAGCAGCAGCTCCTCAGCGAGAGAGGCTTAGCTTGCACATGCTCCGCCTGCTGAGCTGTCAGGGGTTTGGCAGCTAGAGGAGGAGGAGCTGGCAGTAGTGGTGGTGTCCCTCGCATTCCGCTATACAAAAGGTTCAGGTCTCCATCCCACTTATGCCCTTGCTACCGGTGGTTCTTTGGCACCCAGGTGCCTTTTGACAGCACTTCTCAGCGGGTGCTCTCAGCTGCCAACTCCATGCATTCATGGCACTCACTCCTTGAGCTCTGCTAAGAAGCACTGTGGCAGCTGCTTAGCTCTTTTGCGCATGAGAGAGAGAGAATGGCATGGTGTTCCTTAGTGCTGGTTTGGAGCTGCCACTGTGTTTTCTCCCTAAAACAGGCTGTTTTAGGAAGAAAATGCAGTGTCAGCCCCATACCGGCTCTGAGAAGCACTGCTGCAGCTGCTTAGCATTTTCGCTCATGAGAGAGAGAAGGGCATGGCATTTCTTAGTGCCGGTTTGAGGGTGCCTGCAGAGTTTGAATTCTCCCTGAAACAGCCTGTTTTAGGGAAAAACATAGTGGCAACTCCATACTGGCTCTAAGAAGTGCTGCCTCAGCTGCTTATCTCTTTCGCACATGTAAGAGAGAGAAGGGTGCGGCATTTCTTAGCTCTGGTTTAGGGCTGCCCACAGAGTTTATATTCTCTTGGAAAAAGCCTGTTTCAAGAGAAAATGCAGTGGTGCAAAGCAGTGAATCTCGGGCCGGGCCAGCTTTGTTGTCTTTCCCAGCTTGAATTGCATTTCTTGGGTGCAAAACAGAAGCAGAGCAGAAGGGTTTATTTCACTGAGTGGTTCCAGGAAAACTTCCCCAGCCTGGCCCGAGCTTTGCTGCTTTGCGCTGGCTGCAGATCTCGCTCACAGAGTAGAAAGACTTGGAGCTGAACACTTCTTCTCTCGCTCTGAGCCTTTCCACTCCACGAGCGAGATCCACAGCTGATGCAAAGCAGCGAAGCTCGGGCCGGGCCGAGGGAGTTTTCCTGGAGCCACTGAGTTAATCCTTCTAGTCTACTTCTCTCTTGTGCACGAGAAACTCAACTCCAGCTGTGAAAGATGACAAAGCCTGGCTGGGGTTGGGGCATGCAGGAAAGGGGCTGTGCAGGGAGTTTTTTTTTTTTCCCATGGAAGAGCTGCTGAATATCAGGTCAGCACCAATGGCTCTTTCACGGAGAAAGAAGTGGATAGCTGATATGGGATGGACTTGTCAGGGAGCTGGCAGGGATGGGGGGACAGCTAGGTACCCTTACCTGGTAGGCAGGAGGTGAGAGGCGAGGTGGCAGGTGACTCAGGCGAGGCAGACGAGGTGCATAGCACACTCACTGTATTTGGCACCAAAAGTTAGTGGGTAGGTTAAGTGGCGGGCAGGTGGGGTGAGCAGTGGGGGATGGCAGGCAGGGAGTGGGGGCAGGGAGACAGGGACAGGCCAGGGTGATATTTGCCAGTTCGGTGAATTCTGGCAAATTAGTGCTACTGGTACACGCAAACTGGGCCAAACCGGCTCACCCTTGGTTCGTTCTGATTAGAGATGTTTATAAAAAATAATAAAGATGCAATATTCTATATTCAATGGACTCCAGACAGGATACAACAAAGTCAAAGAATAAAATGACAGTAAAACTCACCCACAAATGAAATTGATAGCCATCCTGATATTAAATTAACCTATAGGCCAAGCATCAGCTGGACAATCCTGCTTTGTCTAATTTTTAAAAAAAAGGAAAGTAGAGACCATCCATACCTTTATGGAGAAGTGTTGCATGAAATAGAAGCCACCAATCAAAAAGTGTCATTTCATTATATAATATATATGTTTATATTAAGATATAAATAGTCCTCAATTTGTATAGCGACTGTTCAAAGTTAAAAGGTAAAGGTTCCCCTCACACATATGTGCTAGTCAGTTCCCAACTCTAGGGGGCGGTGCTCATCTCTGTTTCAAAGCCAAAGAGCCAGTGCTGTCCAAAGATGTTTCTGTGGTCATGTGGCAGGCATGACTAAATCCCAAAGGCGCACAGAAAGCTGTTACCTTCGTACCAAAGGTGGTCCCTATTTTTCTACTTGTATTTTTTACATGCTTTCGAACTACTAGGTTGCCAGAAGCTGGGACAAGTAACGGGAGCGCACTAGGGATTCGAACCACTGAACTGCCCACCTTTCAGATTGACAAGCTCAGCATCTTACCCACTGAGCCACTGCATCCCAATGTTCAAAGTTACACAGCACTAAAAAAGTGTCACGGATACCCCCACTCTACCCCCACCTTAGCCATTAGGTATTATGTACAGTGTTGTAATATATGTAATGTACCTGTAGATGGAAATATGGTGCCACTCCTATATATACTTGAACCTGAGCCACGTGGGCTCACTTTACTTCCTGGTAGCTACATTTTAGACTCACTCCTTTGTGCGTGCCTTTGTGCACTGTTACTTACCTTTGGAGGATGTAGTCTCCTTGAAGGCAAAGTCCTTACTTCCCATTCCCTTTACCTGAATCCTGCAACTAAGAATAAAAATATTATTATTAATAATTCATGGCTTGCAGTTTGTCCAGCGATCCACTCTATCTACAGCCTCGACAAAAAGTGAGTCATGATTAGTTTTCACCCTTATGACAACTGCACGGTGATGAATCACCATGGTTACATGATCAAAATTTGGGCACTTGGTAACTGGCATGTATTTATGGCAGTTTGTCAGAATCTACCATGGTTCTGCACCGGAGCAGGAAGGGCTCCTCACGAAGACGAGATGACACGAATCGGGAATTGGGTCTATGAATACAGCTGAATGGATTAAGGCCATACCCCGTGTATGGGAACATGTACAAAAGGCTCTAAAGAAAGCTGCAGCAGAGTATAAAACCCAAGCAGACAAAAAGAGAAGTGAAGGGAAGCCGTTTAAGATAGGAGACCACGTATATGTGTCAACTAAATACATAAACCTGCATCTCCCCTGTAAAAAACTAGGCCCAAAGTATTTAGGTCCCTTCCCCATCATAGAGGTCATCAACCCTGTAACAGTACACCTGAAATTACTCCCTTTATTAGGCAAAATACACCCTGTCTTCCATGGTAGTTTATTGAAACTGCTAAGGTCCAAGACTCCAGAGATCCCCTACGCTCCACCAGGCCTGGTGGTTGGGAATGAATACGAGGTCGAAAGAATACTAGATTCAAGGGTTCGGAGGGGGTCTCTACAGTACTTAGTGAAATGGAAAGGCTACCCAGACATAAATGCGTCATGGGTGAAAGTGCAAGACATCTCTGCAGCACGGTTGCTCTGCCAGTTTTATACCCAATATCCCGGGAAGCCAGGTGCCCGCTAGGGAGGTTCTCCTCTTGGTCACCCTTACACCCTTATCACTTTCTCCTTGCAGGACGCCGCATGGTGAGAGGGGCGGCATGTCAGAACCTACCATGGTTCTGCACCGGAGCAGGAAGGGCTCCTCATGAAGATGAGACGACACGAATCGGGAAGAAACTATCATTAAACTAATTGTTGGGTGTGCTGGGGGGCAGGGCTGGGTGGAGGGTATTTACACAAGCGCGGAAAGCGTGGGAGGCAAGGTTGTTTTTGTGGGAAATCTGTGTATGGCTTTGAGTGTTTTGGTTCGTGGCTTCGAGTAAATGTATCTTGCATCCATATCGTGTGTTAGCGTTGCCTTGTTGCACCAATCTTCACAGCAAGCCCTGACACAGTTGCAGGCAAGCCCTGACACGTATCCCAGGGTCACATGATCACCATTTATAATCTTCCCAGCTGGCTTCTGGCAAGAAAAAATAAACAAGGGAAGCCAGATTTGATTAATTTGATTAGCTTAATAAGTGTGACCAAAAAAAGGTTGTAAAATGGGGTGTAACTCACTCAATAACTGTCTTGCTTAACAGTGAAAATGTTGGGCTCAATTGTGGTCATAAGTTGAGGATTACCTATAATGTGTCATAAATAATATAAGCTTATACCAAATAAACTTCATGTTTGTTTTTTGGTATGTTTATGATGAACTACTGTAGTAATGGAGTAACACGTAATTTTGTTTGTTTGTTTTCCTAACTGCTAGTGTTTCTATGAGAATGGGAAATAACTTTTTTTAAATAAATAAGCAAAGCACAAAAGAAAAAAAAAACCTACAGCCCCAACAGAAAAGGGTAGATCAGAAAACCTAAATATTATATATGATTAAGTTAAACTTCACTAAGACCCTAATTAATGAAATGTTATTAAGTAATAGATTTAATTATTAATTTAAGGATAGCATTGATTTTATAACATCATCTCTAATAGAAAAGTTCAATCTATAAGAATGTCATTAAATCCATGTCATTAAAACTGTATAGAAATATACTGCAACAAACTGCCTTTTTTGGCATTCAAAAACTTCAAAAATAGAGAATAAACTCATAACTCGGATCAATTCCTTAACATCAGGAAAGTACATTCTTTCCAGTTAGGGGAAAAATATCTTTTCTTTTGAAGCTTAATAAAGCCAAAGCTCCTCGTGAGGTCACAAATTCCATGTTTTAGAAGTATAGTTTAACATTGCATTAAGGTTCTTAACTATAGCATTTCTTCTCAAATTCTATTATGTAATTCACAATGTCACATCCTCCCCTCAGTTTCCTTGAAGACCAATACAGGACGATTCCTTACATGGACAGACAATAGCCCTACAAAGCTGGGCATGCAAAAACAACAGAGCCTGTGCCTCTCCAGGGTCTGTATTATAGAGACAATCCTACTGGCCTCATCTGCTCATTATTGCATAAATATCCAGGACAGTTTTACACCCCCCTGCTGCTTTCACATACCAATTCTCCTACAACATACAATGTTGACAGTTTCTGTGCAGCAGTGCTGAAAATTCATTAGGTGATGAAGTGTGTCATAAACTAGAGTTAATGAACACCTTGTTTGTTATGTTGGAGTGCTCTGTAATATAACAGACATAGTCTTACTCACATTAACCTTTTATTATCCCTTATACCCTACTAATCCTCCTGTCCCTTTTGGGGATTCTTTTAGAATAAACTAAACTCTTGGTTTATTTATTATGGTATGTTTTATATACAAATTACCAATGCCGTAACTGGACAAGACTAGGGCATATGAGTCTTAATGTCACAATTAATAGTATGTGCTCAGTCACAAATTGATTGTGAGCCAATAATGTGATGCAACTGCAAAAATAAAAAAATAGAAAGTAATTGTAGGATAGATCAAAAGAAGCAAAATGCCAATATTCTTCTTTATTCTCCATTGGCTAGATTGTGCTTCGAATAGAACTGCATTGTTCAGGGTACCACATTTTAGGAAGAAGATTAACAAGCTGTGGAGAAGAACCAAGATAATAAGAGATTAGAGAAAAATTAGAGAAAAAAAAGCTTCTGAGAAATGGTTGCAATATGAAGTATATTTAATCTGGAGAAGAGAAGACTGTGAAGAGGTATGATGGTTGTCTTCAAGTATCTGAAGGGCTGTCATATAGAAGATGAAGCAAAATTGTTCAGAGCTCTTCCAGGAAACAAGACTAAAAGAAATTGGATCTAAATGAAAAGGAAGCAGCTTTCAGTTGGACATCAGAAAAACATTCATAGTGATAAAAACTGTTCAACAATGGAACAGACTACCTTAGGAGATGATGGACTCTTCTTTGCTGGAGTCTAAACAGAGTTTTAAACAACTTATAAAAGAGTTTGGACATCTCACAAAAGGAGTGAATATTGCATCAATTCCCCACTACAATGCCTTCAGAAAATCAAAGACTTAAAAATAGAAGATGAAATTGTGATTTTGCTTGATATCACAGCACTATTGGTATCCATTGATCCAGAACTAATGAAATAATCAATGGCAGCAGTACTACCCAACACACCTGACCTAACCAAATTTGTTAAGATTGAAATACTCAGAATCATGGATCTCATCAGCCTCTACCTAACTACCTATTTTCAGTTTCATGGACAAATATACCAATAAATCATGGAATCACCAATTTCAGAATCCATAACAGGGACTTTAAAGTAGCATCTAGAAACTACAAGACTCCCAGATATACCATTAACCCACTATGTAGATCTTATAACAGATCTTATATTCTGATCAATATCAAGTGGCAGATATTTTTTACATAATTTTCATTATGTCAAATATATGTCATGTATTGGATAAGGACAATAGGAAAGAAGATGCTTTTTTCTGATTTCAGAGTCTCACCGACAATCCTTCCATGGTCCAATATAACAACTTCCAGTTTCTGGCAAGCACTCCTCAATAACCAGAGAAGCCTTGCAACTAAACTTTTATTGAGAGCCTTTGCTGAAAATAAAATGGTCAGATTAAGTGTATGAAATGACACAATAATTAAGCATCACAAATGACTGAAGTAAAGGATCAATAAAACTAATCTGTTTGTTTTTATCTTTTTATATGCTTAGGTTATATGATGTCACCCAGCAGTTGTCAGCAAATTAATCAAAACAAGTGAAGCAGAATAAATCAAAAAATTAAAAAGTTTGTTTTCATAAAATGATCACATGATTTCTCTAACAGGAGGTCTTTGCAGAAAGGAGTAGAAAAGCTACATGACAGCATTCAGGGCTCTATTGGTTGCACAGGATTTGACATTTTTATTCATCCATAGAGTTCTTCTCAAAAACCTGGGATAGATACTGCTGTATGATGATATTAAAGGTATAATCAAAGAATGCAATTTGTTCCAAGTAAAGCTGCCCATTGTAATGGTCTGGTGATGATTTTTGTTAATGCTTATGTTTTAACAAATGATGCTCCAGATGTTTTGGGATTGCACTAAAGGTACCCATGACTATTGGTACTATCTTGGCCTTTTTTTGCCACGGTTATCCAACTTATATTTGCAAATCTTTGCATTTTGTGATTTTTCTTCAATTCTTCCTTTTCTATTTTGCTGTTTCCAGGTACTGCCACATCCACTATCCAGACCTTTTTGTCTTTCTTATTGACAGTTGTTAAGTTTGGGGTGTTACAATTATTATTGTACCAAAAGGATCCAAAGCATTATAAAAAAAGGTATAGACTACAAATTTTGATTGCAAACTGCCAGTGATTTAGCTTTTGTAAGTTATAAATAACATGATAATTTTATTGGGGAAGTCTTACACATACATGATTTAAAATACACAAAGGATCAACCAATATTAACATAACTGGCAATCTTGTAACTCACTTCAAAATGCATCATGAAAAAGTTTGCTCATTCTTTTTTTTTATTATTCCAAATGATGTTAGAATCCTAATGCAGGTATCTGGGGAACACTGTTATGAATAATATTGAACAAGTTAATACATTTTTAATATAACTTTTATTGAATGTTATAAATAATAATTAAAAATGAGACACATTAATTTCAATGTAAGTTACTCTGTAAGAATTTATATCTTTAAAAGAGCACTAAATTAGACAATCTAGAAAGGAGGGAAAAGAGAGGGTGGGAAATTGCTTAAAGGAAATACAGTAATATAGTAACAAGTTAACAAGAACCCAAAACCAAACCCTACGTCCATTCTACAATAACAATAGCATAATATTTTTTCAACAAGTCTTCTTGAAGTTGTCCTTGTTGATCATCAACCTGTTGATGGGCAGGTTATGAATATGAAATATAAATACGTAGACATAGACACATCATTGAACCATAGTTTATACTTTTTTTTTCAAAATAATGTAAACCCTCCTTCATGATGAGCTTGACTCTTGTGCTTATCAATTGAGCCAGATAAGTTCAGATAGTAATGCTACTTGCTGACATATAGCTGTTATCAACCATTAGATAGGATTGGTCACAAAACAGCTGCCCCAAAGACTACGGGATCTTTAATGTGTTTGGGCATAATAAATATCTGGAAAGTTTGAAAGAGTTTTTGCTCCCACTTCTTATTCCAAACAGATTCAAAGCAAGGTAGCCTTGAGTTTGCCTCTACCTCTTTCTTTAGCCACTCTTTCATTCCTTATTTAAGGTTGTTTTTGTAGTCCTATTCAGTGATATATACATGTTTGAAATAAACAGACCCTCTGTTGCTGTTTGCCTTTAAGGGTTAATTAATTTCCATAGCTGATGGAAAGGATACAAACTGTACAAAAAAAATCAGGAGGAGGAGATGGAATCACATTATAACTAAAAGACCACTACATCTACAGAAATGAAAGCCTCCTAGAATGCAGATGAGATGAGATGAGACAACCTTATCATCACTTTTTTCTGTGCACACACATAGGTTTTATTTATTTATTTATTTGTTTGTTTGTTTGTTAGATTTATACCCCGCCTCATTTCCCCTGTCAAGGGGAACTTGAGGGGGCTAACAACAATAAAAAAAATTATAATATCACAATAAAAAAGAAAACCCAATCACAATAAATCACATTCGGGGGGCAGGGGCTAATTCCAGGCCTTCGCCAAAGCCAGGTCTTTGAAGCTTTGTGGAAGGCCAGTAAGGTGGGGATGGTCCTAATTTCTACAGGGAGCTGGTTCCAGAGGGTTGGTGGCACCACAGGGAAGGCTTTAGCATGGGGGCCCACCAGCCGACATTGTTTGGCTGACGGGACCCGTAGCAAGCCAACTCTATGGGATCTAACTGGGCGCTGGGAGGCATGCAGTAGCAGAAGATGGTCTCGAAGGTACCCCACTCCTAAGCCATGTAGGGCTTTAAAAGTTGTTACTAGCACCTTGAAT
>JANHGC010003541.1:88430-100669 GCA_027560395.1 Boaedon fuliginosus
TGGAATTAATATCTCCTCCCCTGGATGATTGCCGAGTGTGATTGGACTAGTATTGTTTTAATTATGAAATTGTATCTATGTGTTTTTTATTGTAAGCCGCCTAAAGTTCCCCTTGATAGGGAAATGAGGCGGGGTATAAATACAAATAAATAAATAAATAAATAAATACTGTTATTTTTATTTAATAAATTATTAACAATTGTCAATATGCGAGTTCTCATTCCTCTAAACAGAATTTAGAATTCACATTCCTCTAAACCAGAGGTGGGAAACGATGGCCCCTTTATGATTTGTGGACTTCAATTCCCAGAATTCCTGAGCCAGTCATGGTGGCTAAGGAATTTTGGGAGTTGCAGTCCACAGTTCATAAAAGGACCATAGTTCCCCACTCCTGCTCTAAATCAGTGCTGGTGAACATTTTCGGGTCCACATGCAGAAAGCTCATTTGTGCACGCACTTGCGCATGCACGTGTGCCACCCCTGTGCTCCCCCACCCCTGCACATGCATGCGTGAGCACCACATGCACCTCCTGCTGGCCAGCTGATTCTCAGGCATCCGCCACACATGCACGGGGGTGGGGGAGTGCGGGGGAATGTTCCTGTGACCCCTGCCACTACACATGTGCACATGACCCCCATGCTTACCCAACCCCACACATGTGCGGCAGAAGCCCGAAAATCAGCTGACCAGCGGGAGGCACACACACATGCTCAGTGGAGATGACCTGGGTGATGGCTCATGTGCTGGGCGACATGGCTCCGTGTGCCACCTTGGGCACACATGCCATTGGTTCACCATCATGGCTCTAAACCATCATAATATTTGTCTCTTGAGTTTTTCATTTTTAGATTCACATTTATCTCATCAGAAACTGTTTTTTTAAAATATAATGCAATTTCATTTAAAACTGAAGTCATTAAGTGATGGTAGAGTGGTGCAACTGAGTTTGAGATGCATTTATTCACTGGAAAGATGCATGAAGACAACAATACTAAACCTAATGTTGCATATTATCAGAATAGTAACCTCAGTTGTACAGTTTGGTGGAAATTAAACAATAAATAAATTTTAAAAAGCTTTGACACTGTAATTTCTGTAAACTGAAACCCAATGGGAGTTGCATATTATTCATTTACAGTATTGCCTTCAAAGCAAATGTCCGTAAAGAAAAAGCACAATCATGGTGAAACTCTTTTCTGAGTTTAGAGAAATTTTGGGATGCTTCCTTATTGATTATTTCCACCTTTGATGTCTTTACACATGTCATTGTAATGCTATTTCTTGTCTCTTCTAATGTCTCTTTGAAGTTCTTTGTTCAGTTCTTTTCTAAGATCTTTGGTTTTGGTTAGTCTTCTCTTGTTGGCAATTTCTACTGTTTGTTCTGATGTCTGGTTTGCTTCCTTCTGTTTGGTCTTTGGAACCCTGTTTTCACATTAATCCTTAACAATTTCTTTCATTTCACAATCTCTCTGACTCCCTGTTAATGAGATTCAGGACTTTAAAGGACTCCTAGTGTTCTCCTTGAAAGATCATGTTCTGTCAATTTCAGATTGACTTTCATGATAAAATCCATCAATCTTCTCTTTTTCCATATCAACAGATGGATGTTAAATTGGGATAACCATCATATTAAAGAATTGCTGAAATGTCTAATCAATAGTATTTAGTCACTGAATGCATTATACACAAGTAGCATCTTTGCTATATCTATGCTGGCTAAAAAGCAATACTGTTGTTTTTCATGTGCTAGATAATATACAATATGATTTTCTGATTTTCTCATGCTTCAGATGTCAATACATGATTTTTTTCATCTTTCACCATGTTGAATTTTCTTATATTCCAAATACCCACTGTTGTTGTAGCGTTAGTTTTCCTTTTTCTGCATGGCAGCATCAGCAACTAGACATCTCAGAGGCACTAAAGTAGCCATGTCAAAAACACAATGCTCCCCCAAATCCTCAGCTTTTCATCAGTAGTATATTGCCAAGAATGGGGACCATCATTCAGCACCATTGTTGTTGTTAGTTGTGAAGTTGTGTCCAACCCATCGCGACCCCAAGGACAAAGTTCCTCAATACCTTCCTGTCCTCTACCATTCCCCGGAGTCCATTTAAGCTCACAGACTGCTTCAGTGACTCCATCTAGCCACCTCATTCTGTCATCCCCTCTTCTTTTGCCCTCAATCACTCCCAGCATTAGGCTCTTCTCCAGTGAGTCCTTCCTTCTCATGAGGTGGCCAAATATAATATTTAGCACCATATCATATGTTATATTGTCTCTCTATCCACAAGCTTTCTTGGTAAGCATTGTCTTCTCCTATGTGGCATGAAATGATGCCTTTGCCATTGTCAATAAGTCATGCTTCCAACTGCTGTCCAATATAGATATCTAATTGCTTTAGGTGCATAGCTGGAATGACCTTCACACCTTTGATGACCATACTGAGACTATATTTTTTCAACATATGCATCCCTCCCAAATCCTTCCACTCCCAGATTTGTTGAGCAGGGCGTGAAGGATTTGTATTTGTTATTAATGGAAAATAAAGAGTTGTCTTATTTGTCATATCAAATACAACATTTGACAGTTGGGCACCTTCAAAAATAAAGTCTGGGAGCCACCAAACTTTAATTCTGTTATATTTTATTCAAAGTTCAAGAACATTTCACATTTCTCTTTCAGTGAATGCATACCCATTGTCTAAATTATAGCAAGCAGTGGTCAGGATCTCATGTCAAACAGCACAAATCAGAATTTCAGTTCCACATATTATTTTATTGACTCTCATGGGGTGTTCTGCTTTTGAAGAAGAATGTCTTGTGTGATAGTCTAGCAAATGGACCATCATTTCTGGATCTGTCATTATTTTAATGAAAGTCTCTGTTGCCTTTATTATGACAATAAGTGAAAATCCAATCTGAAACTGCCTTACACTTTAAAACAATAAAAAGAACATATTTTCCAGTAAGTGACATGTCTATTGAAACAGTAACATGGGTTCATGAAAATGAAACAGACACAATAGTTTTCTCAAAACAAAATTCTTAAATGCTTATTTAACATGGGTAAATGCATACAGTAGCAATAGTTAGCCTCTCAGACAACATGCAGTACTCCAGATCATTACACTTTCCAGTCCTACCCTAATCCTTTAATTCTTTTCATTATAATATATCCCTTGTCTCATTTAGCCTGTTAAGTTGTCAAGTGGACTTTTTTTATTCATTCTCTAAAATGTAATGACACATCTTGTCTAGTGATGATGAAATATCGTATAATTGTATCTTTTAAAAAATAGTTAACAATCTCTATGGCTTCACAGGGACATGGAACTGAGAGAACAAAAAAATAACAATCTTACCTGGATAGCAAAAAAAATATATGCAACATTACTTTTCCAATAATATTTTTTTCCTGTGATTTCCTTCCATTGCTGTGGACAGAAATATTTCAATAAGGGGGGCGTGGTTTGCATATGAGCGGGATTGGTTGAGTTTTCACAGGGCTCTGTGAAACCCCCAAAATTCTCACTTGCCAGGGGCCTGGAGGGGTCTAACCCTGACCTGAAGGGACAGGGGAAAGAGGACTGTAAACTGGGAACCGAGGGGAGTGTGCCATCATCCGGCCTCGTGTTTTTAAGCTCCATACTGACAAGAAGAAAAGTGGCTGCAAAGCTGTATTAAGCTGGGAGCAACCATGGGAGAAAGACTTGAAAGAAAGATAAATAACTGCAAGGAGGTGGGTCGATCTGATACGATTCCCAATGTGAATAGAGGATTGCTCTTATGATAATTGATTGATGGTGATTGGTTATAAATAAAATGGCTATTACATATGAGAGAATCCCATGCTACAGAAGAGGAACGAATTCAAGGGACAAAAGATCCAGGTAATTAGTTCAGAACACCTACAGGAATGCAAGGACTCTTGGCCAGTTCAATTGTCAGCACACACCTTCAGAAATTCAGTGTTTGTTTCCAACAAATTTCCCTCCCCACAGTGTCCCCATAAGTCTCATTCACCCAGTGTGCCTTGTGAAGATGGGCAGGGCACTCTTCTTGCATGTAGACTGCTCCATCTGTGCTGATCATGCCTCTTCTCCACTCATTGAGCCCTTGGATCAGGAGGGGTGGTCCTAGCTTCTCATGTGAGCTTTGTCCCTCATGTTCCTCCTGCCTCTATTCCTCCCTGCCTGCAGGCCTTATTACTTCAGAAAAATCTTGCCTGGAATGACTCTGCCCTTCCTCAGTTTCCTCCAAGGCCAATGGAGCCACCCCCTCTCCATGCCTGGCATTTCTTGTTCCAGCTCCTCTTCCCCTACAGATTCAGACTCCAATGGGGGCATGACATCTCACTAGATTTTCTGCTCTGTGAATAACAGATACTGATTATAATGATGATGATAAGAGTTAAGTCTGATTTTCTCTAGACCAGGATTCCCCACATCTTCTGATCTTGCACTATTTCTTTGAGTTTTTCTATATTCCGGCTGGGGTCAGCTTTGATAGCGGAATAATGAATACCATGTATTCTGTACTTATCTGGCATTATGGAAACATTTTCAGAATTTTCCTGATAAAAAACATTTATCAAAAATTTCAACAGTTGACACACTTTGCAATGTCTCCTCTTCATGGAAGAGTTCTATAAAAAACTAGAGAACTGCACCCAAATGCTGGGGAAACTGCATTCTTGTTGGAATTGCAGGGACATAGAAACATGTTTTATTTTTTAAAAAAATGAAGGGCAAAGGAGTGAGTTAATTAATTTAAAATGCTTCCACTGAATAACAATGAATCCTCAATGAAAACCATGGGAGTGCTTGTGAGTTTGACTGCAAATAATAGAGTTGAGAATGCCCATTGACACATCAATATTTTTTCCTTCAATTCTCACAATATTTTTAGGAGAAAGTTAATTAATTTTGGCACTTTGTGTAAAAAAAATCTAGTATGGCATTTTTATATCATTTCATATATATACCTCCACCATATTTCACATGGGTTGAGGCAGTGCCTTCAGGAACTGCTCTGGCAGCTTCTCTATGATTAATATGACTATCAAGTTAAAGGGTCAGAGAGGCAATTTCATAGCCAGGCTCAGAGCAGCTCCTTAAGTAGGCGCAAACAGTCTCAAAGACGTTTTGCAGCTTCTTTTCAATGACACCAAGGAGTGGAATAGGCAGAAGACTGCAGTAGGAAGACAACTGCTGTTTCTTCTCTGCTACATATACCAGGGAAAACTGCAATCTCAGTTAACACGAAGAAAGAGTAAAGTCTCTCACACCGACAAGAACCCCCTCCGTCTTTCTGTCTGTCTTACTTTAAAAATATTCATATAGTCAACCAGAGTATAATAACCCTGGTCTTAGGTGGGAATATGTGTGTCTATGTGATGTATGGAGCATGTATGGCATGAAAGTAGCATGAAGCATAATAGAAATGTAAATGTGATTATGTCCATGGGGTATGTGGTATGAATGTATGTGTGGCCCTGACCTATTGTGTGACACAATATGCAACCTTTGAGCCAATGTTACAGGATTTAGGATCTTCTATAGCAGGGGTGTCAAACTGGCAGCCCACGGGCCAGATGTGTTGCATTCAGGACATGCCAAACCCAGCTCCACGAATGGGGAAAACGTTGCAAAATGTCACATGATGGCAATGTGATGCGGCAAGTTTGACACCTGTGTTCTATAGGATCATGGAACCATGCACAGCTGGGAACAACAGTTGTTAAAACAGATCATTGCTTAAGTCCTCAGTTAAAACAAGCAAAAATTACCTCTGATAACTAAAAGCAATCTGATATAAAACCTAGTGTAGGCATATCACTTTCCCTCTGAGGGAAAGTGTCTGCTGCCTTCAGAATGCAACTCGGTATTTCAGACAAGATTTCATTTCAACGACTCCTGCATGCTCAGCATGGTGGAATGGACACACAAATAAGCCGCTTCTGGAATTTAAAATAAGGCTGAATTCTGAAAATGATATATTGTCTTCTCTCCATTTTTCTCCCCACGACAAAAAACTAAAAGAAACAGCATGTCCTATATAGCATCCTGCCTTCTTATATCAACCTTATTGTGTCCCTCGTGGGGGAAAAAAAAGATGATAAAAAGTGAACTACAGACCATCAAAAGAGGGTCAGGATAGTCAGGCAGATCCTTTCCCCCCATGGAATTCATCTTCTAAAGACAAAGCCCAGAAAAGCATCATTATCCTTCCACCCTTGGAGGGTAGGAGTTAAAATGAGGCAATCCTGCACGTAACTTGCATTGCAATAGAACACGGCATATCCTGAGATTGATTGGTCGCTTTCCCCTCTTTTGGCAGAGATTATGGAATGAAATCTAGAGGACAAATTTTAAAGAATGGTGTGATATTTCTACAGAAGAAGTTGTTTTGAAGGAGAACACTGGGGTTTTTTATTAAACTAAAAGGAAGCTGCCAAGGATAAAAGCTGAAACCAGAACAACCGTTGCCGTAGTGTTGATTAAGCCTCCCGGGGCCCTGTATTTAATATATTCCATAACTGCTGTGGTAACAAAGAAGAAAGATCTAAAGAGGCATATTTCACTAACTACTGTAATAGGTCACCTGCTGAAAGGCTACATTGGACTTTAAAAAGTAACAGATTCTGCAGAGTGAGAATATTCTGAATGTCACACACAATAGAAATTGCAGTAACTAATGAAATGACTCAACCATCATTATCTCATATTATCCCATAGTAACCCTTGCCTTCCTTTACTCAACGTGCTTCCTTTGGCATACAGAGTCATTGTTCTCAAACTTGCTCACCTTGAGTTTAAAAGTTGTCATAGTAATGTTATCATTGGTTCCACATTTTATCGATTTTGATATTTATTCCCCTGCTCCCATGTGCAACATCACATTAAGGATCCACTCTAAATTGCTTTTCAGATGGGGACACAAAAGAAGATGAAATGACAAATTCTTAAAAGGCAGGCAGAAAGACACAGGAAAAGTTGGCTGCCTGCAAAAGAATGTTATGAACATTTCACAATAGAAAATATTCAAGCATTTCTGTTTTCTGGTGTTTAGTCATATTAGCAGTGAGGCAGAAGTTGCTAACTCCTAAATGATAAAAGCAAAATCTTTGTTGCTTGGACATTTGTTCAGGTGATACTGTCATATGGATAAAGAACTTTTCTGAACAAAAACCTATGTATGTCCTTGATGTGCCTCCTAAAGTTTTTCAAAGGCGTGAAGCCTTACTCTGATAGACGGAAACTCCAGCTGAAAGTATTGTTTAGTCAATGTGAATTCAGTCCTCCTATTATATACACCAAACAAAACAGGCAATTCAGTTAGGTAATCCAAAACAAAGCAAGTGGAATAATAGATTCCCCAAAGCTGTGAAACAAAAGCTGCACAAAAGAACAAGCAGGCAAAAAAACCCACACAACTAAATTTCTTTTATCTCTTTTTCTTTATTATACCCTTTTTATCTTTTCTCTTCTATTCAAAAGTTAGCTTGTCCTCCCATCTTCTAGCAATGTGACTTCACATTATAATAAAACAGGAATAGTTCTCACTGCCTGTTGGAATTAATACTACTGTAGAATTCCAGAAATTTAAATGCCATAAAATTGTTCTTTTCAATTTCCTAAAGCTTAAGGTGGAAGCATTACAGCTGTGCAAAGCATCAAAGCAGTGGTTTGGTTTAATGAAGCTTCAATCAAATCACCTCACTGAAGCAAATTCATTAATCAAAGCAGGGACCCACTCAAAGCATTTTGCAATCTTTTAGGCATTTTAGCAGATTTGATGATGTTTCAGTTCTGAGGTTGCTGTGGACAATATTCTGTAAATGGGGCCAAATCATACCCTTATGTGAAAAATGCTGAGGTAAGTCTGAATGGCATAATATGTCACAAAAAGGAGTCATTGGTCTATGAATTCCATCATGTTAAATTTTATTTCCTATCTCTTCATATGCAAAGTCAACATTGCTTCGGAGTTGTTTATTTTGTCAGGTTTCAGCTTCTTTAATATGGCTAACCACAATGTTAATATAAATGGATTCAGATCTGATCTTGAGATGGCCAATTAAACAACAACAACAACAACAACAACAACCACCACCACCACCATAGGGAGGGCCTGCTCTGAGTACCGTCAGCCAGGCAGTGTCGACTGGCGGGGCTGCGGGTGAGGGCCTTCTCTGTGGCAGCTCCATCCCTGTGGAATTCCTTCCCCACAGAGATTAGAACCATCTCTAGCTTGCCTAGATTTCACAAGGCATTGAAGACCTGGCTTTGCTGGCAAGCGTGGCCTTAATCACCTTGTCCCCTTCCCCCACCCCCACTCGTGTATGATTGAGTGAGCGAATGTGTTTTGATTTTTATTGTATAGGTCAATGTCTTTTTATTGTATTGTTTTGCCGCCTCGAGTTCCCCAAATGGATGAAGAGAGGCGGGATATAAATCAAATAAATAAATAAACTAATTAAGAAAGACAACCTAAGAAAACTAAGAAAAACAATTTCTTAGTCCTGGAAAGAAGATCAGGAGAAAGAAATTCATTCAAGGATGTTTCCTCCTTAAGAACAGGCAGTCCAGGTTTTGGACAGCTTTTCTAAAAGTTGCTAATATAACATTATCATAATAAAATAGAATGTCTATAATCCTGCTGTATACATTTCTTGACTTGGCCTACTTCAAATGACTGACACTTAACTTTGCAACAAAAATTACTCACTTTTGTGCTGATCCTGCCAATACTGGGGATCCACTTCAGCACTCTGGATATGGACTCAAAGCTGAGTAGTCCAATTCATAACCAAACTTTACTTTGAAATTCTGAGAGATTTAATGACTTCATGGAGTCCAGGCTGACTATAGCTGAAATATTTAGATATTGTTCCAAGCTTTCACCTTTTTAAAAAATGGTGGATGGGCAAGTCTACAAATGTCACTTTTTTTGTGCCAATCTCTTTTTGTGTATGTCCTGTTTATTTCTGTAGTATTGTGTCTCATTGTGTCATTTTAATAAGTTGGTGTTTTTATGGGAATAACTAACAGATTATTATTAGGTTTATAATCTGATTTTTCTTATTTTAAAATCCAGTACATAGAATTCCCTCCTCCGTTCCCCCTCCCCAACCCCAACTAGATAAAATAAACTTAGGTCAGAGACAATGGTCAATTTGAAGTCTTCTAGTGAGTTCCATGGATGAAGTTGGATTTCAAACTAGTATTCCTCAATCCTAATAACTATATACTACACTTGCTGTTCAGTATTACCAGCAAAACACGATTATGACACAACTAAGTATGGCGTATGTAGGATCAAGCTTATTGTTTATTATGAAAATTGTCATCGTGTGGTCGAAAATACATCCATTAGAAGCACGGAAAGACACCAGTTTATTAATTATTCTTCAATGTTTTGCCAGTCCTGAAATTCCAGAGTAAGAGTTTTCTTTTTAAATGGTTTGTGAACTATATTGTATTTAACTTGCATTTAATTGTGCTGTGTTTGCATAGCACAATTTTAACACAAGTGGAGACTGTTACCTATCTTTTTGTCGTAAATGTATTCCTTGTGATAAAAGAGAGGCAGAGAGATTATTTCAAGATTTTATTTCAATTAATTCCTGAAAACCTGTAGCTCAACATGACAGTTATTTCCTCTAAGATTTAATATTTTTGCCGTTTTATCCCATTCTAATAAAAATCCCCAAAGAGCTACAAGTGTTTTATTCTTTTTTTGATAACTTATAATAAACTTAAAAATAATTCAAATCCTGCATGGCCTTGAATTTAATCATGCTGATTTGAATCTTGAATTAAATCATGGTTTATTTGTATATGTCTAGTAAGTGTTGACATCACATATAATCAGTTATATAACTTCATTTCAGTGTTCCTCATACAATGCCTGGTTCTGTCTTAAAGATTATCAACCATCACAAACAGAATTTGCTGAATGGGAACATGGAAACTTCTATTATAGATCTGTCACCTGGCTGTGTCATAAGGGAAGGTGTTTGAAGATAGAAATCTGTCTGTAGAGAAGACACATCAGAGGCTCCACTGAAAAGAGCTTAAAATAATGGACATTAATCAAGTCAGCTCAGTAATGTTTAATAAACACCCTTGTGCCCATTTCTTTTTCTCATTAATTATTTAAAATCAGCAATAAATTGGGACATATTTCATTCGATATTCATTGATCTGCCATGAGCAATCAGAACAAATGATTGTGACTCTTGGTTGACCCTATTTATGTAGTTTTTCTGCTGTAGACATTTCTCATTCTTGTTTCAGGTCAAGCCTCCATTATGTTAATTACATTGTACTTCTAAAAATGACACATAATTGTATTCATTTCAGCATTGTTAATCAGAATGCTTTATGCTTGTTATGCTTTACCAGAAGTTATATGCCAGCTTGATGCTCTGAATTGCAAACAAATGTTCCATATTGGCTGTGGCTTTTTCCATCTTAAAATCAGAGTTTTACAAGTATGTTTTAATCCATGCAGACTATCCTCCAACTATGTATTATATTCCTCATTTGCAATAAATATCATATCCATTTGTCATAATATCTGCCTTGGTACATCAAGATATAGAATTTTTGCTATGCTCAGGGTCACAACAACATTTAAGAGGATGCTATGAATGGCATAAGTAAATAAACACATCAGTTAATATAATTCTTTTTTTTACTTTAAGGAAGAAATAATTAGACATTTATAAGAGGTGGAACAAGGAGCAAGGAAAGTCTGAAGAGGCTTGAGAAATGCAGAATGAACAGAAATGATGATGAGGAACTTGAGAGAGAGCTGAGGAACAAAGCTGGTGAGAAAAAGAGAAAACTGAAAATAATAAGGCAGGGAAAAGCAGAGCACAGGAGCTAACAAGAGGTGACAGAGCAGACAGGAGAGAGGTGATGATAGTATACTGTTTTGACACTGATAAGCAAAATTTGATTACTGCTATTCCTCATTCAGGCTTCAGCAGCAGTTGCAGACCGACTAAGATGCATTCCATTTCCATACAGCAAGCTATATGGCCTCCGTTCCCTTTTTGAGTGACAAATATATTCTGCTTAATAAGGTAGAGCAGAAAAGAACAGAAAAAGAAAACACATGTGTTTGTAAGTCTAGTAAATAAATAGCACAAAAATGCAAAGGATAACTGACTAAAACATGTCCAAGATAGTGATCTCTGGTGGGTTTAGAGAACTGGGAGATAAGATGGAAGCCATCTTACTCAAACCATGATTTATATCTTTAAAGTCATTGGATTTGCATACTTCCTTTTTTAATCACGTTCAGAAATTGCTTGTTAACTAATTTTAAGCTATAGTTGAACCTTTGGATTGACAGGTATGAAAATACCAGATGACTTTTCTTCAGATCTTAATGAAATAAGTTTTAAATACAAGTTTAATTGCATTTAATTTAATGCAAGTTTATTATTAAAGTTTAATAATTCTTTTGTTGTGCTGGAATAAGCACCAAAATAGTAATTAGAACTTTATTTTGAAAAGCTAAAAAATGAGCAAAGGGTCCAGATGGATATGAAATAAGATTTTAGAATCTCTTATCAGAATACTTCCCATGAAAAAATGCTGTTTTGAATTCTTTTATCATGGCAGAAGGAAGGAAATAGAAAAAAATTAAAGGTAAAAATAAAAGAAGAACATTTAATTTTGGCTTAAGAATATAAAATGGAGCAAAATATTTCAACTGGCTATATTAAAGGATACTTTTGAGTAAAAATCAAGAGGTTAATTTCAAGAGGGTTTACCTATACAGGTAGACTGTTTAAAAGTTGGCATGGAAGAGGAACAAGTTTTATCAGACAAGACACACACTGATTGGAAGGTGGATTTAAAATTCTACACACTGAGTATCACTATAAGAATGATATGAAAAAAGATGGCATAGTGAATATTCAAAAGAAACCAACTGATTTCTTAATAAACAAATAACAAAGGGAATGATAATTTTCCTACATTGGATTTACCAAAGAGGCTTGTTAAATCTTTGAAGAATTTTGTGAGAAGGGACAAAGAAAAAATGAAAAGAAATCAAATTCTAGAATGTTGTTTGAAGGGATTAAAGATAAAGATATAAAGATATTTCCCCTTGATCGGGGAAATGAGGCGGGGTATAAATCCAAATTATTATTATTATTATTATTATTATTATTATTATTATTATTATTATTATTATTATTATTATTATTATTA